>JAEIFQ010000655.1:0-14734 GCA_018904025.1 Zaprionus vittiger | reverse complement strand
AGACAGACACAGACAGACACAGACAGACACAGACAGACACAGACAGACACAGACAGACACAGACAGACACAGACAGACACAGACAGACACAGACAGACACAGACAGACACAGACAGACACAGACAGACACAGACAGACACAGACAGACACAGACAGACACAGACAGACACAGACAGACACAGACAGACACAGACAGACACAGACAGACACAGACAGACACAGACAGACACAGACAGACACAGACAGACACAGACAGACACAGACAGACACAGACAGACACAGACAGACACAGACAGACACAGACAGACACAGACAGACACAGACAGACACAGACAGACACAGACAGACACAGACAGACACAGACAGACACAGACAGACACAGACAGACACAGACAGACACAGACAGACACAGACAGACACAGACAGACACAGACAGACACAGACAGACACAGACAGACACAGACAGACACAGACAGACACAGACAGACACAGACAGACACAGACAGACACAGACAGACACAGACAGACACAGACAGACACAGACAGACACAGACAGACACAGACAGACACAGACAGACACAGACAGACACAGACAGACACAGACAGACACAGACAGACACAGACAGACACAGACAGACACAGACAGACACAGACAGACACAGACAGACACAGACAGACACAGACAGACACAGACAGACACAGACAGACACAGACAGACACAGACAGACACAGACAGACACAGACAGACACAGACAGACACAGACAGACACAGACAGACACAGACAGACACAGACAGACACAGACAGACACAGACAGACACCGACAGACACAGACAGACACAGACAGACACAGACAGACACAGACAGACACAGACAGACACAGACAGACACAGACAGACACAGACAGACACAGACAGACACAGACAGACACAGACAGACACAGACAGACACAGACAGACACAGACAGACACAGACAGACACAGACAGACACAGACAGACACAGACAGACACAGACAGACACAGACAGACACAGACAGACACAGACAGACACAGACAGACACAGACAGACACAGACAGACACAGACAGACACAGACAGACACAGACAGACACAGACAGACACAGACAGACACAGACAGACACAGACAGACACAGACAGGCACAGACAGACAGACACAGACAGACACAGACAGACACAGACAGACACAGACAGACACAGACAGACACAGACAGACACAGACAGACACAGACAGACACAGACAGACACAGACAGACACAGACAGACACAGACAGACACAGACAGACACAGACAGACACAGACAGACACAGACAGACACAGACAGACACAGACAGACACAGACAGACACAGACAGACACAGACAGACACAGACAGACACAGACAGACACAGACAGACACAGACAGACACAGACAGACACAGACAGACACAGACAGACACAGACAGACACAGACAGACACAGACAGACACAGACAGACACAGACAGACACAGACAGACACAGACAGACACAGACAGACACAGACAGACACAGACAGACACAGACAGACACAGACAGACACAGACAGACACAGACAGACACAGACAGACACAGACAGACACAGACAGACACAGACAGACACAGACAGACACAGACAGACACAGACAGACACAGACAGACACAGACAGACACAGACAGACAGACACAGACAGACAGACACAGACAGACACAGACAGACACAGACAGACACAGACAGACACAGACAGACACAGACAGACACAGACAGACACAGACAGACACAGACAGACACAGACAGACACAGACAGACACAGACAGACACAGACAGACACAGACAGACACAGACAGACACAGACAGACACAGACAGACACAGACAGACACAGACAGACACAGACAGACACAGACAGACACAGACAGACACAGACACAGACAGATAGACAGACACAGACAGACACAGACAGACACAGACAGACACAGACAGACACAGACAAACAGACAGACACAGACAGACACAGACAGACACAGACAGACACAGACAGACACAGACAGACACAGACAGACACAGACAGACACAGACAGACACAGACAGACACAGACAGACACAGACAGACACAGACAGACACAGACAGACACAGACAGACACAGACAGACACAGACAGACACAGACAGACAGACAGACAGACACAGACAGACACAGACAGACACAGACAGACACAGACAGACACAGACAGACACAGACAGACACAGACAGACACAGACAGACACAGACAGACACAGACAGACACAGACAGACACAGACAGACACAGACAGACACAGACAGACACAGACAGACACAGACAGACACAGACAGACACAGACAGACACAGACAGACACAGACAGACACAGACAGACACAGACAGACACAGACAGACACAGACAGACACAGACAGACACAGACAGACAGATAGACAGACACAGACAGACATAGACAGATGGAAATACAGACACAGACAGACACAGACAGACACAGACAGACACAGACAGACACAGACAGACACAGACAGACACAGACAGACACAGACAGACACAGACAGACACAGACAGACACAGACAGACACAGACAGACACAGACAGACACAGACAGACACAGACAGACACAGACAGACACAGACAGACACAGACAGACACAGACAGACACAGACAGACACAGACAGACACAGACAGACACAGACAGACACAGACAGACACAGACAGACACAGACAGACACAGACAGACACAGACAGACACAGACAGACACAGACAGACACAGACAGACACAGACAGACACAGACAGACACAGACAGACACAGACAGACACAGACAGACACAGACAGACACAGACAGACACAGACAGACACAGACAGACACAGACAGACACAGACAGACACAGACAGACACAGACAGACACAGACAGACACAGACAGACACAGACAGACACAGACAGACACAGACAGACACAGACAGACACAGACAGACACAGACAGACACAGACAGACACAGACAGACACAGACAGACACAGACAGACACAGACAGACACAGACAGACACAGACAGACACAGACAGACACAGACAGACACAGACAGACACAGACAGACACAGACAGACACAGACAGACACAGACAGACACAGACAGACACAGACAGACACAGACAGACACAGACAGACACAGACAGACACAGACAGACACAGACAGACACAGACAGACACAGACAGACACAGACAGACACAGACAGACACAGACAGACACAGACAGACACAGACAGACACAGACAGACACAGACAGACACAGACAGACACAGACAGACACAGACAGACACAGACAGACACAGACAGACACAGACAGACACAGACAGACACAGACAGACACAGACAGACACAGACAGACACAGACAGACACAGACAGACACAGACAGACACAGACAGACACAGACAGACACAGACAGACACAGACAGACACAGACAGACACAGACAGACACAGACAGACACAGACAGACACAGACAGACACAGACAGACACAGACAGACACAGACAGACACAGACAAAGAAACAGAGACAGACACAGACAGACACAGACAGACACAGACAGACACAGACAGACACAGACAGACACAGACAGACACAGACAGACACAGACAGACACAGACAGACACAGACAGACACAGACAGACACAGACAGACACAGACAGACACAGACAGACACAGACAGACACAGACAGACACAGACAGACACAGACAGACACAGACAGACACAGACAGACACAGACAGACACAGACAGACACAGACAGACACAGACAGACACAGACAGACACAGACAGACACAGACAGACACAGACAGACACAGACAGACACAGACAGACACAGACAGACACAGAGATGTTGAGTTATTTCCAACAGCAAGGCGCGTTTTTTGGTGTTGCGAGTTTTCCCAAATTTTCTGTGTTTTTCCTGGTTCGAAATCTGACCTGAAAGTACAAGGTGCTTGGTCAAAGTCTGTGGCACTTGAAGGAGTACTCACTGCGACGTTCTCCAGCTTCTGGAACCCAAACTGTGAGTTTTCTTCCAAGTCCAAGTCTCATCACTGCGCTTGTTAGTGGTGGTGGCGGGGAGAGCGCGGCGAGGGCTGAGTGAAAGTGTCATCTAACTTCCACTCAACTTTTCCTCGCTTTCCACTATTTTTGTTTTCCTAATCGCGCCATTGCTGCGGCGGGCGGCACTGCTGAGAAATCAGCTGATAGAGTTGCCAACTGATCGCAGCGACAGGGAAGCTTTTATCATTATCACTAGGCATCGAATATCGATGCTAGTGTTATTATAGTGAGCGACCTTGTGAGTGTGGCGTTGCCAGATCGACGGTGCGAAAATATTTACGTTACGACCGTTGGGCGTGAATTCAAATTCAAATTTGAACTTAAAATTCAAATTTGTTTCTGAAACGCATATTTTTTTTTTGCGGTGCGATCATTCAAGTTTGAATTAAAATTCGGATTTGTTTGTGATACGCCCATTAAATATATAATAAAATTCAAACTCAAATTTGAATTCAATATTATATTTTAATTTTAATTTTAATTTTAATTTTAATATTTTTAATTTTTATATATTAATTTTAATTTCAATCAAAATTGTTAAATTTTTGGAGTGGGCCACCTAGAAAGGGGAAAGTTAATGGACAATCCAGCGGGGGCATTGCCCCCAACGGCGACGACCCATTTAAAAAGAGCTCCAGAATGTCGAGGTCCCCCACTAGAGGTGTGGAAATTTCGATGCAGGGCGTTGGTATCCCTGCGCCAGCGGTTGTGAGTGTAGAAACGGCGATTCCTAGCAATCGCGGTGCTGTGGAGGTGGCTAGCCTGGCCTCTGCAGCATCTACTACCATAGGCCAGAAAAGGACCACTGATCTTATCAGCGTGCCGACGCTAAAAATAGCGTCGAAATCTCCTTCCACGTCGCCAATACGGCCACTTGACCTGTCGGCGTACAAAAATGAAGGCTTGCGGAGCATTTTAAAAATTATGAGTGCCAAGATTAATTTGGTGCTTTCCGCTTTCGAGACGCAGCGCCACGTCACTAAGGAGACCAAAGGCGCAATCACTGATCTGGCCGCTCTCAATACCAGAGCGATCCAGCTTGAAGAGGGTGTTGCAAAAGAGAGCTCTTGCAAGGATACCGCTACTCAGACAGAGGGTCAGTCGAAGAAGGTCTGCCCATCGGCGAATAGCGCAAAAAATAACGCACTGAAAGATACTGCAGTGAAGCGCCCCGTAGTTAAGCCCCCCTCAGTGAAGCCTACTCTGAACAACTCCACTAAGCGGGCGATTCCTATGCCAAAGGAGCCAATTTCGCTCAGCTATGCGGCTGTTGCCAGGGATGCTAGCAAAGAGGAGTGGTCTAAGGTGAAGCCTAAGCGCTTGCGCAAGAAGCCAGAGGCTCTCATTCTTAAAAAGACTGGTGAAGCGTCATATTCTGATATGCTCCGCAAGTTGAAAGCAGACCCAAACCTAAATGATTTTGGCAAAAATGTCAAAAAAATTAGAAGAACCCAACAAGGTGAGCTACTGCTCGAGGTCGATGGAAAGGCAGCAGCAAGTTTGCCCAATTTTAGAGGAGCACTCGAAGAGTCCCTGAAGGAAATGGCAGCTGTCCGCACGGGTGCTCAGAGAATGGCACTCTCCATCAGCGGAATGGACGAGGCAACGACAGCAGAGGAACTCCTCAGCTGTCTGGTCTCTCAGTTCCAGGGCATCAAGTTTAATCTAGATGCAGTGCGCGGTCTGCGTAAAATGCGGGATGGAACCCAAATAGCGACGGTTTTGCTAAGTCCGAATGATGCAATCATATTGCTGAAAAAGGGCACGGTAACAGTAGGCTGGTCACGTTGCCGCATCATACAGGATGTACGTCCTACGAGATGCTTTAGGTGTCTGTGTTTCGGCCACCGAGCTTCCAGTTGCAAGGCGACTGATCGTTCTGACTGTTGCTTGCGTTGCGGCGAGCGCGGTCATAAGGCAAAGGGATGCGATGCACCACCTAAATGCCTGATCTGCAGCAATGAGGTGGACAAGAACCACACTACGGGTGGTTTCGCGTGCCCGACATTCAAGGCGAGCCAAAAAGGAGCTAAGAGCCACTATAATGTTTGACCAAATAAACATTATCCAGCTCAATGTCAATCACTGCGCAGCTGCCCAGAGTCTTCTGGCTCAGACAGCGGCAGAGCGCAATGCTGACATCTTGCTCCTTAGCGAACCCTATTTCCAGGGTGGCGGTAACTCGGGTCTGATCCTTGATGAGTCGGGTAAGGCGGCTATCAAGTGTTGCAGTCCACTTCATATACAGGATCGGGCGACCTCGCCAATGCGTGGCATTGCATATGCGAGGATCAAAGGTGTGCATATTTACAGCTGCTATGCGCCACCTAGTGACAGCCCTGATCAATTTGATGATATGCTCAACATGCTCGTGAGCCATGCGAGAGGGCGCAGGCCAACGATCATAGCGGGCGACTTCAATGCCTGGGCGACCGAATGGGGCAGCCGTGTCTCCAACTCCAGAGGGCGAGCCGTGACTGACTCCATGATTCTGCTCGACCTGGTCCTGCTGAATGACGGCCGCAAGCCGACCTTCAACAACGACAGGGGCACGTCATATATTGATGTTACCTTCGTCAGCAGAGGCTTAGTAGCGAACTCAAATTGGACAGTCTCCGATGAGATAACGCTGAGCGACCATGCTCTGATCACCTTCTGCGTGCGACCAATGGGAGCGGTGCGCAGTTTGCGGAGGAACCCACTCGGTCAAGCTTGGGATGCTAGGAAGTTTGATAATGATATGCTGTCATATCAAATCGAATCCCTAACCATCTCAACCGGCCATGCGGAGACAATGGCGTCCAATCTTATGAAGCTGCTGGTATCAACTTGCGATGCTACGATGCCGAGAAAAAGCAGGGTAAAGCGAAAGCCTCCTGTCCACTGGTGGAATGACTCTTTACACCAGCTTCGTTTGGAATGCCACAGGTCTAGGAGACGAGCGCAACGAGCCAGAGGAGACTCTAGCCACGCGGAATTTCTACAGGCTTTCAGAGCCAAGCGTGCAGAGCTCAAAAAAGGTATATCGGCTGCTAAAGCGCGCGCCTTTAAGGACCTGCTTGAGAGCGTAGACGACGACCCCTGGGGTCTCGCCTACAAACTAGTAAGCAATAAGGTAAGAAAGAGGGAGGGTACTCCATCGGAACCCAATGTGTTGGCCAATCTTGTGGCGGAGCTGTTCCCTGAGCAGACCACGTTATGGCAGCCACTAGAAGATACCCCTGCGTCTCCATTCCCTTGCGTATCAGTAAGCGAAGTAGTCGAGGCAGCAAAGCGTATAAAGGCCAACAAAGCTCCTGGCCTGGATGGAATTCCGGGAGTGGTTGTCAAGGCGGTGGCGATGGCGCGACCCGAAATCTTCAGGGACACTTTTCAGCAGTGCCTCGTGGATGGGGTCTTTCCTACGCGGTGGAAAAGCCAAAAGCTCGTACTATTGCCGAAAGGTAAGGGGCAAGCACAAGGTGCAGGCAACTACCGCCCACTATGTATGCTGGACATAGTAGGTAAGCTATTCGAGCGCATTCTGTATGCTCGCATAGAGGCAATAACGGAGAGCTCCAATGGCCTGAGTAGACATCAGTACGGCTTCCGCAAGGGAAAAAGTACACTTGATGCACTCTCGGCTGTTGCAGATATAGCCAAGAATGCTCTCGATGGTGACAGATGGCTCGGCGGTAGGAAGGAGTACTGCGCAATCGTCACGCTGGACGTGAAGAACGCCTTCAACACTGCAAGATGGCCTACAATTCTAAGTGCTATGCACAATATGGGTATCCAGGAGTATCTGAGATTAGTGGTAGGAAGCTATTTCAGGGACCGTGTCCTTTGGTTCGACACGGAAGCTGGCCCGAGAAGCTACCGAGTTTCGTCAGGTGTCCCCCAAGGATCGGTACTTGGACCGATCCTGTGGAACATTATGTACGATGGGATCTTGGGCATCAGCAAGCCCATTGGAGCTGAGCTGCACTGCTTTGCAGATGACGTGGCAATAACAGCGGTCGCCAAAACACTGACAGAGTTACAGGCAAAGTGCAACGCGACGATTAGATCGACCATCGACTGGCTGGAGAAAGTCGGTCTAAAAATCGCGGCGCACAAGACCGAGGCTGTCCTGCTGAGCAGCAGGAAAGCTGTGGAGACTCTGCAGGTCTCAGTTAATGGGATCCAGGTGACTTCAGCGGGATCCCTAAAGTACCTGGGTGTCCTTATAGACCACAGGCTCTCCTTTAAGGATCACGCAATCTATGCTAGCAGGAAGGCAGGGATCACATCTGCTTCATTGGCAAGGCTCATGCCTAACGTGGGAGGACCTAGGATGCCGGCTCGTAAGCTGCTGGTGGCGGTAGCAAAAGCCACGCTTCTATATGCTGCGCCTATCTGGAGCTCAGCCACAAATAAAGGCTCATACCTTAAAGGCGCGCGATCGGTGATGCGGTCTATGGCCCTCAGGCTTATTAGAGGATTCAGGACGATTTCAGACGACGCGGCACTTGCCCTGGCAGGCATGCCGCCCATCGACCTCGAGATCAAGGCACGAGGCTTTATTCGAGATGGCGTTTCTCGGCTAGAGACTCAAGAGTGGCTGACGAGAGAGTGGCAGACTAGATGGCAAACGTCGCACCGTGGGAGATGGACTTACCAGCTCATCCCAGTGTTAGCGGAATGGGCAGAGTGTCAACACAAAGTTGTGGACTACCACCTGACCCAGTTCCTCACTGATCATGGCTGCTTCCGGGGTTATCTATTTCGGTTTCGCCATGTAGATTCAGCCCAGTGCCTGTACTGTACCGACGCTGTGGAAACCGCGGAACATGTCCTTATGCACTGTTCCCGGTTTTCTTTGGAGAGAGATCAGCTAGGGTCTTTGTCTGGAGTGCCGCTCAGCCCAAGAGGGCTGTTCTCTGCCATGTTGGCAAACAAAGATACGTGGGACTTGGGGCATGGCATCATCATTAACATGATGAAGAGGGTCCGAGCCGATGAGGTGACCAATAGAGCTGGTACATAGGTAGATAGCTATATAATTAAGGAGACTTATCCCTGTGTGGTGGCGGGGCTAGAATACTACCTCAGCGGGCTCGGCTTGTCGTAAAAGGCGACTAAAGAGTTAAGGAAGGGGAGTCACGCTACATGCTAACGCATCTAAGAGGGAGTGCGACCTGGCCTCACATCCTGCTCACCGAAGTATTACCTTGACTGGCAGTCCCGGTGAGCGCGTCAAGGACTGGTGAGTGTACGGAGGTTTTTGTTTAGTACGTAGGCATAAACCTATAGTATCTATAGGTGTATGAATCGTGCATGCCATCTTCGTATGGTATCTTTCGAAGATTTAATTTTCCTCCAGTATATGTATATAAAAAAAAAAAAAAAAAAAGACACAGACAGACACAGACAGACACAGACAGACACAGACAGACACAGACAGACACAGACAGACACAGACAGACACAGACAGACACAGACAGACACAGACAGACACAGACAGACACAGACAGACACAGACAGACACAGACAGACACAGACAGACACGACAGACACAGACAGACACAGACAGACACAGACAGACACAGACAGACACAGACAGACACAGACAGACACAGACAGACACAGACAGACACAGACAGACACAGACAGACACAGACAGACACAGACAGACACAGACAGACACAGACAGACACAGACAGACACAGACAGACACAGACAGACACAGACACAGACACAGACAGACACAGACAGACACAGACAGACACAGACAGACACAGACAGACACAGACAGACACAGACAGACACAGACAGACACAGACAGACACAGACAGACACAGACAGACACAGACAGACACAGACAGACACAGACAGACACAGACAGACACAGACAGACACAGACAGACACAGACAGACACAGACAGACACAGACAGACACAGACAGACACAGACAGACACAGACAGACACAGACAGACACAGACAGACACAGACAGACACAGACAGACACAGACAGACACAGACAGACACAGACAGACACAGACAGACACAGACAGACACAGACAGACACAGACAGACACAGACAGACACAGACAGACACAGACAGACACAGACAGACACAGACAGACACAGACAGACACAGACAGACACAGACAGACACAGACAGACACAGACAGACACAGACAGACACAGACAGACACAGACAGACACAGACAGACACAGACAGACACAGACAGACACAGACAGACACAGACAGACACAGACAGACACAGACAGACACAGACAGACACAGACAGACACAGACAGACACAGACAGACACAGACAGACACAGACAGACACAGACAGACACAGACAGACACAGACAGACACAGACAGACACAGACAGACACAGACAGACACAGACAGACACAGACAGACACAGACAGACACAGACAGACACAGACAGACACAGACAGACACAGACAGACACAGACAGACACAGACAGACACAGACAGACACAGACAGACACAGACAGACACAGACAGACAAAGACACAGACAGACACAGACAGACACAGACAGACACAGACAGACACAGACAGACACAGACAGACACAGACAGACACAGACAGACACAGACAGACACAGACAGACACAGACAGACACAGACAGACACAGACAGACACAGACAGACACAGACAGACACAGACAGACACAGACAGACACAGACAGACACAGACAGACACAGACAGACACAGACAGACACAGACAGACACAGACAGACACAGACAGACACAGACAGACACAGACAGACACAGACAGACACAGACAGACACAGACAGACACAGACAGACACAGACAGACACAGACAGACACAGACAGACACAGACAGACACAGACAGACACAGACAGACACAGACAGACACAGACAGACACAGACAGACACAGACAGACACAGACAGACACAGACAGACACAGACAGACACAGACAGACACAGACAGACACAGACAGACACAGACAGACACAGACAGACACAGACAGACACAGACAGACACAGACAGACACAGACAGACACAGACAGACACAGACAGACACAGACAGACACAGACAGACACAGACAGACACAGACAGACACAGACAGACACAGACAGACACAGACAGACACAGACAGACACAGACAGACACAGACAGACACAGACAGACACAGACAGACACAGACAGACACAGACAGACACAGACAGACACAGACAGACACAGACAGACACAGACAGACACAGACAGACACAGACAGACACAGACAGACACAGACAGACACAGACAGACACAGACAGACTAAACGATGGCCGCGTGCCCACGTTTAACAATGAGAGGGGAACCTCATTTATCGACGTCACATTTGTTAGCAGAGGCTTAGTGACTAACTCGAGCTGGACGGTACTTGACGTGCTAACGCTGAGCGATCACGCTCTGATCACTTTAGCGTATCAACGACTGGCACAACTAGAAGCCAACCGAGAAGATCCCTGGGGCAAGCATGGGATACTAGGAAGTTCGATGAGGACATGCTGCAACACCAAATCGACACCCTACCAATCCCAACGGGCGACCCAGAGACAATGGCGGCGGAACTTATGAAAATACTCGTAGCAACGTGCGATGCGACCATGCCTCGCAAAAAAGGCGCAGCGTAAGCACCCCGTATACTGGTGGAGCCCCGTCCTTCAACAGCTGCGATCGGAATGTCTCAAGGCTAGGAGGAGAGCACAACGAGCCAGAGGTAGCCCTCATCAAGCGGATCTTCTGGAAGCTTTTAAAGCCAAGCAAACCGCGTTCAAGCACGGAATCTCGGCGGCCAAGGCACAGGCCTACAAGAACTTGCTGGATAGCGTAGACGACGACACTTGGGATCTGGCCTATAAGCTGGTGAGCAACAAACTGCGGAAGAGAGACCCCCCTTCGGATCCTGTTGTCCTGGCCAACATTGTTGCGGAGCTATTCCCGATGCAGTCGACCACATGGCAGCCATTAGCCGCAGCTCCAGTCTCCGAGATTGTAGAGGCAGCAAGGCGCATCAAGGCTAACAAAGCCCCTGGACTAGATGGCATTCCGGGAGTAGTAGTCAAAGCAGTGGCGTTGTCTAGACCGGACATATTCAGGGTCACCTTTCAGCAGTGCCTACTGGACGGAGTCTTTCCAGCTAGGTGGAAAAGCCAGAAGCTGGTACTTTTGCCTAAAGGGAAAGGTTCTACACAAGTTGCAGACAGTTACCGCCCACTATGCCTTCTGGACATTGTAGGAAAACTATTCGAGCGCATCCTATATGCCCGTATAGAGGCTGTAACCGAGAGCATAAACGGTCTAAGCAGCCACCAATATGGCTTTCGAAAGGGAAAGAGTACCCTCAACGCACTCACGGCAGTGAGAAACATTGCCAAGAACGCGCTCGAGGGCGACAGATGGCTAGGTAGTAAAGAATACTGTGCGATTGTCACGCTGGACGTTAAAAACGCTTTTAACACGGCAAGATGGCCTCTAATCCTCGATGCAATGTACACGATGGGTATCCCGGAGTACCTCAGGATCGCTGTAGCCAGCTATTTTAGAAATCGTGTCCTCTGGTATGATACGGAAGCTGGACCGAAAAGTTTCCGAGTCTCGGCTGGTGTTCCACAAGGATCTGTACTTGGACCGATCCTGTGGAACATCATTGTACGATGGTATACTGGCAATCAGGAAAGCCCACAGGTGCTGAGCTGCACTGCTTCGCAGATGACGTGGCTATAACTGCGGTCGCCAAAACGATAATGGAAATCCAGGAGAAGTGCAACGTAACAATTAGAGCGGCCATCGACTGGTTGGAGAAATCTGGACTTACAATAGCGGCACACAAAACCGAAACTGTGTTATTAAGCAGCAGGAAAAAGGTGGAGAGCATGCAAGTCTCAGTCAGCGGAACACAGGTGACTTCAGCTGAGTCCTTGAAGTACCTCGGAGTCCTCATAGACCACAGGCTATCCTTCAAGGATCATGCTAAATACGCTAGCAGGAAGGCAGCCATCACATCGGCAGCCATAGCGCGACTTATGCCCAACGTGGGAGGCCCCAGAGACCCAGCCAGGAGGCTACTGGTAACTGTAGCAAAGGCTACGCTACTATACGCTGCGCCAATTTGGAGTGACGCCACAGAGAAAGGCTCATACTTAAAAGGAGCGCGTACAGTGATAAGGTCTATGGCCCTTAGGCTAATAAGAGGCTTTAGAACTGTATCAGAGGATGCAGCATTAGTTCTGGCAGGCATGCCACCAGCCGATCTGGAGATCAAGGCTCTTGGTCTTATCGGTAATGGTGCTACACGGGTCGAGGCATACGAATGGCTGTTTGGAGAGTGGCAGACGAGATGGCAAATGTCGCAACGGGGAAGGTGGACCTACCAACTCATCCCGGAGATAGACGCATGGACGCAGTGCAGCCACAAAACTTTGGACTACCACATTTCCCAATTCCTCACGGACCATGGCTGTTTCCGGGCCTATCTACATCGTTTCCGCCATGTAGACTCAGCCCAATGCCTATTCTGCATTGATGCGGTGGAAACGGCGGAACATGTGCTAATGCACTGTTCTAGGTTCTCGGCGGAGAGGGAACAGTTGAAAGCGTTGACTGGAGATCCGCTTAGTCCAAATGGATTGATCACGGCGATGACGGCTAATGTAAATAAATGGGAGCTGGGACACCGCATCATCATAAATATGATGAAACGAGTTCGTGCCGACGAGATGTCCAACAGAGGTGGCAACTAAAACACAGAAGGTGTGTTCCTGTGAGGTGGCGGGATAAGAATACCACCTCAGCGTACCCGGCTTGTCGTAAAAGGCGACTAAAGGGTGGAAGGAGGTGCGCTACATGGCCAATATCTCAGGAAGGGAGAGCGACCTGGCTTCACATCCTGCTCATCGAAGTCTTACCTTGACTGGCAGTTCCGGTGAGCGTTTATAGGACTGAGGAGCATACGGAGGTTTTTGTTTTAGTACGTAGGCATAATCCCACCAGGGGTTATGAATCGTGCATGCCACCTACGGACGGTAGGTGGTATCTTTAGAAGATTTTAATTTTTTTTTTTCGAACGGAAAAAAAAAAAAAAAAAAAAAAAGACACAGACAGACACAGACAGACACAGACAGACACAGACAGACACAGACAGACACAGACAGACACAGACAGACACAGACAGACACAGACAGACACAGACAGACACAGACAGACACAGACAGACACAGACAGACACAGACAGACACAGACAGACACAGACAGACACAGACAGACACAGACAGACACAGACAGACACAGACAGACACAGACAGACACAGACAGACACAGACAGACACAGACAGACACAGACAGACACAGACAGACACAGACAGACACAGACAGACACAGACAGACACAGACAGACACAGACAGACACAGACAGACACAGACAGACACAGACAGACACAGACAGACACAGACAGACACAGACAGACACAGACAGACACAGACAGACACAGACAGACACAGACAGACACAGACAGACACAGACAGACACAGACAGACACAGACAGACACAGACAGACACAGACAGACACAGACAGACACAGACAGACACAGACA
>JAEIFQ010000652.1:0-11593 GCA_018904025.1 Zaprionus vittiger | reverse complement strand
CCCTTACAACATTTTCAAAATTTTTCAAAATTTAGAATATCGATATTTTGACTTAAATTGATAAAGCTAGTCATAAATAGTATAAAATGTCCTTCGAAAAGTCTTTGCGATGAAAATTGTGGAAAATATCGAAGAAAAACCCTTAATTTAGGTGTAAATTTGAATTTGAATTTTTGGAAGCACCCCCTTACAACATTTTCAAAATTTTTCAAAATTTAGAATTTCGATATTTTGACTTAAATTGATAAAGCTAGTCATAAATAGTATAAAATGTCCTTCGAAAAGTCTTTGCGATGAAAATTGTGGAAAATATCGAAGAAAAACCCTTAATTTAGGTGTAAATTTGAATTTGAATTTTTCGAAGCACTAACTTTTCAAAATTTTTAAATTTGCGATGAAAATTGTGGAAAATATCGAAGAAAAACCCTTAATTTAGGTAAATTTGAATTTGAATTTTTCGAAAAAAAATATATTTTGACTTGAGTTGATAGAGGTAGTCATAAGTAGTATAAAATGTCCTTCGAAAAGTCTTTGCGGTGAAAATTGTGAAAAATATCGAAGAAAAACCCTTAATTTAGGTGTAAATTTGAATTTGAATTTTTCGAAGCACCCCCCTTACAACATTTTCAAAATTTTTAAAATTTAGAATTTTGATATTTTGACTTAAATTGATAAAGCTAGTCATAAGTAGTATAAAATGTCCTTCGAACAGTCTTTACGATGAAAATTGTGGAAAATATCGAAGAAAAACCCTTAATTTAGGTGTAAATTTGAATTTGAATTTTTCGAAGCACCCCCCTTACAACATTTTCAAAATTTTTCAAAATTTAGAATATCGATATTTTGACTTAAATTGATAAAGCTAGTCATAAATAGTATAAAATGTCCTTCGAAAAGTCTTTTCGATGAAAATTGTGGAAAATATCGAAGAAAAACCCTTAATTTAGGTGTAAATTTGAATTTGAATTTTTCGAAGCACCCCCCTTACAACATTTTCAAAATTTTTCAAAATTTAGAATTTCGATATTTTGACTTAAATTGATAAAGCTAGTCATAAATAGTATAAAATGTCCTTCGAAAAGTCTTTGCGATGAAAATTGTGGAAAATATCGAAGAAAAACCCTTAATTTAGGTCTTAATTTGAATTTGAATTTTTCGAAGCACCCCCCTTACAACATTTTCAAAATTTTTCAAAATTTAGAATTTCGATATTTTGACTTAAATTGATAAAGCTAGTCATAAATAGTATAAAATTTCCTTCGAAAAGTCTTTGCGGTGAAAATTGTGGAAAATATCGAAGAAAAACCCTTAATTTAGGTGTAAATTTGAATTTGAATTTTTCGAAGCACCCCCCTAACAACATTTTCAAAATTTTTCAAAATTTAGAATATCGATATTTTGACTTAAATTGATAAAGCTAGTCATAAATAGTATAAAATGTCCTTCGAAAAGTCTTTGCGATGAAAATTGTGGAAAATATCGAAGAAAAACCCTTAATTTAGGTGTAAATTTGAATTTGAATTTTTCGAAGCACACCCTTACAACATTTTCAAAATTTTTCAAAATTTAGAATTTTGATATTTTGACTTAAGTTGATAGAGGTAGTCATAAGTAGTATAAAATGTCCTTCGAAAAGTTTTTGCGGTGAAAATTGTGGAAAATATCGAAGAAAAACCCTTAATTTAGGTGTAAATTTGAATTTGAATTTTTCGAAGCACCCCCCTTACAACATTTTCAAAATTTTTCAAAATTTAGAATTTCGATATTTTGACTTAAATTGATAAAGCTAGTCATAAATAGTATAAAATTTCCTTCGAAAAGTCTTTGCGGTGAAAATTGTGGAAAATATCGAAGAAAAACCCTTAATTTAGGTGTAAATTTGAATTTGAATTTTTCGAAGCACCCCCCTTACAACATTTTCAAAATTTTTCAAAATTTAGAATATCGATATTTTGACTTAAATTGATAAAGCTAGTCATAAATAGTATAAAATGTCCTTCGAAAAGTCTTTGCGATGAAAATTGTGGAAAATATCGAAGAAAAACCCTTAATTTAGGTCTTAATTTGAATTTGAATTTTTCGAAGCACCCCCCTTACAACATTTTCAAAATTTTTCAAAATTTAGAATTTCGATATTTTGACTTAAGTTGATAGAGGTAGTCATAAGTAGTATAAAATTTCCTTCAAAAAGTCTTTGCGGTGAAAATTGTGAAAAATATCGAAGAAAAACCCTTAATTTAGGTGTAAATTAGAATTTGAATTTTTCGAAGCACCCCCCTTACAACACTTTCAAAATTTTTCAAAATTTAGAATTTTGATATTTTGACTTAAATTGATAGAGGTAGTCATAAGTAGTATAAAATGTCCTTCGAAAAGTCTTTGCGATGAAAATTGTGGAAAATATCGAAGAAAAACCCTTAATTTAGGTGTAAATTTGAATTTGAATTTTTCGAAGCACCCCCCTTACAACATTTTCAAAATTTTTCAAAATTTAGAATATCGATATTTTGACTTAAATTGATAAAGCTAGTCATAAATAGTATAAAATGTCCTTCGAAAAGTCTTTGCGATGAAAATTGTGGAAAATATCGAAGAAAAACCCTTAATTTAGGTCTAAATTTGAATTTGAATTTTTCGAAGCACCCCCCTTACAACATTTTCAAAATTTTTCAAAATTTAGAATTTCGATATTTTGACTTAAGTTGATAGAGGTAGTCATAAGTAGTATAAAATGTCCTTCAAAAAGTCTTTGCGGTGAAAATTGTGAAAAATATCGAAGAAAAAACCCTTAATTTAGGTGTAAATTTGAATTTGAATTTTCGAAGCACCCCCCTTACAACATTTTCAAAATTTTTCAAAATTTAGAATTTTGATATTTTGACTTAAATTGATAAAGCTAGTCATAAGTAGTATAAAAATGTCCTTCGAACAGTCTTTACGATGAAAATTGTGGAAAATATCGAAGAAAAACCCTTAATTTAGGTGTAAATTTGAATTTGAATTTTTCGAAGCACCCCCCTTACAACATTTTCAAAATTTTTCAAAATTTAGAATATCGATATTTTGACTTAAATTGATAAAGCTAGTCATAAATAGTATAAAATGTCCTTCGAAAAGTCTTTGCGATGAAAATTGTGGAAAATATCGAAGAAAAACCCTTAATTTAGGTGTAAATTTGTGATAAAGCACCCCCCTTACAACATTTTCAAAATTTTTCAAAATTTAGAATTTTGATATTTTGACTTAAGTTGATAGAGGTAGTCATAAGTAGTATAAAATGTCCTTCAAAAAGTCTTTGCGGTGAAAATTGTGAAAAATATCGAAGAAAAACCCTTAATTTAGGTGTAAATTAGAATTTGAATTTTTCGAAGCACCCCCCTTACAACACTTTCAAAATTTTTCAAAATTTAGAATTTTGATATTTTGACTTAAATTGATAGAGGTAGTCATAAGTAGTATAAAATGTCCTTCGAAAAGTCTTTGCGATGAAAATTGTGGAAAATATCGAAGAAAAACCCTTAATTTAGGTGTAAATTTGTGATAAAGCACCCCCCTTACAACATTTTCAAAATTTTTCAAAATTTAGAATTTTGATATTTTGACTTAAATTGATAAAGCTAGTCATAAGTAGTATAAAATGTCCTTCGAACAGTCTTTACGATGAAAATTGTGGAAAATATCGAAGAAAAACCCTTAATTTAGGTGTAAATTTGAATTTGAATTTTTCGAAGCACCCCCTTACAACATTTTCAAAATTTTTCAAAATTTAGAATTTCGATATTTTGACTTAAATTGATAAAGCTAGTCATAAATAGTATAAAATGTCCTTCGAAAAGTCTTTGCGATGAAAATTGTGGAAAATATCGAAGAAAAACCCTTAATTTAGGTGTAAATTTGAATTTGAATTTTTCGAAGCACCCTCCTTACAACATTTTCAAAATTTTTCAAAATTTAGAATTTCGATATTTTGACTTAAATTGATAAAGCTAGTCATAAATAGTATAAAATGTCCTTCGAAAAGTCTTTGCGATGAAAATTGTGGAAAATATCGAAGAAAAACCCTTAATTTAGGTGTAAATTTGAATTTGAATTTTTCGAAGCACCCCCCTTACAACATTTTCAAAATTTTTCAAAATTTAGAATTTTGATATTTTGACTTAAGTTGATAGAGGTAGTCATAAGTAGTATAAAATGTCCTTCGAAAAGTCTTTGCGGTGAAAATTGTGAAAAATATCGAAGAAAAACCCTTAATTTAGGTGTAAATTTGAATTTGAATTTTTCGAAGCACCCCCCTTACAACATTTTCAAAATTCTTAAAATTTAGAATTTTGATATTTTGACTTAAATTGATAAAGCTAGTCATAAGTAGTATAAAATGTCCTTCGAACAGTCTTTACGATGAAAATTGTGGAAAATATCGAAGAAAAACCCTTAATTTAGGTGTAAATTTGAATTTGAATTTTTCGAAGCACCCCCCTTACAACATTTTCAAAATTTTTCAAAATTTAGAATATCGATATTTTGACTTAAATTGATAAAGCTAGTCATAAATAGTATAAAATGTCCTTCGAAAAGTCTTTGCGATGAAAATTGTGGAAAATATCGAAGAAAAACCCTTAATTTAGGTGTAAATTTGAATTTGAATTTTTCGAAGCACCCCCTTACAACATTTTCAAAATTTTTCAAAATTTAGAATTTCGATATTTTGACTTAAATTGATAAAGCTAGTCATAAATAGTATAAAATGTCCTTCGAAAAGTCTTTGCGATGAAAATTGTGGAAAATATCGAAGAAAAACCCTTAATTTAGGTCTTAATTTGAATTTGAATTTTTCGAAGCACCCCCTTACAACATTTTCAAAATTTTTCAAAATTTAGAATTTCGATATTTTGACTTAAATTGATAAAGCTAGTCATAAATAGTATAAAATTTCCTTCGAAAAGTCTTTGCGGTGAAAATTGTGGAAAATATCGAAGAAAAACCCTTAATTTAGGTGTAAATTTGAATTTGAATTTTTCGAAGCACCCCCCTTACAACATTTTCAAAATTTTTCAAAATTTAGAATATCGATATTTTGACTTAAATTGATAAAGCTAGTCATAAATAGTATAAAATGTCCTTCGAAAAGTCTTTGCGATGAAAATTGTGGAAAATATCGAAGAAAAACCCTTAATTTAGGTGTAAATTTGAATTTGAATTTTTCGAAGCACACCCTTACAACATTTTCAAAATTTTTCAAAATTTAGAATTTTGATATTTTGACTTAAGTTGATAGAGGTAGTCATAAGTAGTATAAAATGTCCTTCGAAAAGTTTTTGCGGTGAAAATTGTGAAAAATATCGAAGAAAAACCCTTAATTTAGGTGTAAATTTGAATTTGAATTTTTCGAAGCACCCCCCTTACAACATTTTCAAAATTTTTCAAAATTTAGAATTTCGATATTTTGACTTAAATTGATAAAGCTAGTCATAAATAGTATAAAATTTCCTTCGAAATGTCTTTGCGGTGAAAATTGTGGAAAGTATCGAAGATAAACCCTTAATTTAGGTGTAAATTTGAATTTGAATTTTTCGAAGCACCCCCCTTACAACATTTTCAAAATATTTTAAAATTTAGAATTTCGATTTTTTGACTTAAGTTGATAGAGGTAGTCATAAGTAGTATAAAATGTCCTTCGAAAAGTCTTTGCGGTGAAAATTGTGAAAAATATCGAAGAAAAACCCTTAATTTAGGTGTAAATTTGAATTTGAATTTTCGAAGCACCCCCCTTACAACATTTTCAAAATTTTTTAAAATTTAGAATTTTGATATTTTGACTTAAATTGATAGAGGTAGTCATAAATAGTATAAAATGTCCTTCGAAAAGTCTTTGCGATGAAAATTGTGGAAAATATCGAAGAAAAACCCTTAATTTAGGTGTAAATTTGAATTTGAATTTTTCGAAGCACCCCCTTACAACATTTTCAAAATTTTTCAAAATTTAGAATTTCGATATTTTGACTTAAATTGATAAAGCTAGTCATAAATAGTATAAAATGTCCTTCGAAAAGTCTTTGCGATGAAAATTGTGGAAAATATCGAAGAAAAACCCTTAATTTAGGTGTAAATTTGAATTTGAATTTTTCGAAGCACCCCCTTACAACATTTTCAAAATTTTTCAAAATTTAGAATTTTGATATTTTGACTTAAGTTGATAGAGGTAGTCATAAGTAATTTAAAATGTCCTTCGAAAAGTCTTTGCGGTGAAAATTGTGAAAAATATCGAAGAAAAACCCTTAATTTAGGTGTAAATTTGAATTTGAATTTTTCGAAGCACCCCCCTTACAACATTTTCAAAATTTTTCAAAATTTAGAATTTTGATATTTTGACTTAAATTGATAAAGCTAGTCATAAGTAGTATAAAATGTCCTTCGAACAGTCTTTACGATGAAAATTGTGGAAAATATCGAAGAAAAACCCTTAATTTAGGTGTAAATTTGAATTTGAATTTTTCGAAGCACCCCCTTACAACATTTTCAAAATTTTTCAAAATTTAGAATATCGATATTTTGACTTAAATTGATAAAGCTAGTCATAAATAGTATAAAATGTCCTTCGAAAAGTCTTTGCGATGAAAATTGTGGAAAATATCGAAGAAAAACCCTTAATTTAGGTGTAAATTTGAATTTGAATTTTTCGAAGCACCCCCCTTACAACATTTTCAAAATTTTTCAAAATTTAGAATTTCGATATTTTGACTTAAATTGATAAAGCTAGTCATAAATAGTATAAAATGTCCTTCGAAAAGTCTTTGCGATGAAAATTGTGGAAAATATCGAAGAAAAACCCTTAATTTAGGTCTTAATTTGAATTTGAATTTTTCGAAGCACCCCCCTTACAACATTTTCAAAATTTTTCAAAATTTAGAATTTCGATATTTTGACTTAAATTGATAAAGCTAGTCATAAATAGTATAAAATTTCCTTCGAAAAGTCTTTGCGGTGAAAATTGTGGAAAATATCGAAGAAAAACCCTTAATTTAGGTGTAAATTTGAATTTGAATTTTTCGAAGCACCCCCCTTACAACATTTTAAAAATTTTTCAAAATTTAGAATATCCATATTTTGACTTAAATTGATAAAGCTAGTCATAAATAGTATAAAATGTCCTTCGAAAAGTCTTTGCGATGAAAATTGTGGAAAATATCGAAGAAAAACCCTTAATTTAGGTGTAAATTTGAATTTGAATTTTTCGAAGCACCCCCTTACAACATTTTCAAAATTTTTCAAAATTTAGAATTTTGATATTTTGACTTAAGTTGATAGAGGTAGTCATAAGTAATTTAAAATGTCCTTCGAAAAGTCTTTGCGGTGAAAATTGTGAAAAATATCGAAGAAAAACCCTTAATTTAGGTGTAAATTTGAATTTGAATTTTTCGAAGCACCCCCTTACAACATTTTCAAAATTTTTCAAAATTTAGAATTTTGATATTTTGACTTAAATTGATAAAGCTAGTCATAAGTAGTATAAAATGTCCTTCGAACAGTCTTTACGATGAAAATTGTGGAAAATATCGAAGAAAAACCCTTAATTTAGGTGTAAATTTGAATTTGAATTTTTCGAAGCACCCCCCTTACAACATTTTCAAAATTTTTCAAAATTTAGAATATCGATATTTTGACTTAAATTGATAAAGCTAGTCATAAATAGTATAAAATGTCCTTCGAAAAGTCTTTGCGATGAAAATTGTGGAAAATATCGAAGAAAAACCCTTAATTTAGGTGTAAATTTGAATTTGAATTTTTCGAAGCACCCCCTTACAACATTTTCAAAATTTTTCAAAATTTAGAATTTTGATATTTTGACTTAAGTTGATAGAGGTAGTCATAAGTAGTATAAAATGTCCTTCGAAAAGTCTTTGCGGTGAAAATTGTGAAAAATATCGAAGAAAAACCCTTAATTTAGGTGTAAATTTGAATTTGAATTTTTCGAAGCACCCCCCTTACAACATTTTCAAAATTTTTAAAATTTAGAATTTTGATATTTTGACTTAAATTGATAAAGCTAGTCATAAGTAGTATAAAATGTCCTTCGAACAGTCTTTACGATGAAAATTGTGGAAAATATCGAAGAAAAACCCTTAATTTAGGTGTAAATTTGAATTTGAATTTTTCGAAGCACCCCCTTACAACATTTTCAAAATTTTTCAAAATTTAGAATATCGATATTTTGACTTAAATTGATAAAGCTAGTCATAAATAGTATAAAATGTCCTTCGAAAAGTCTTTGCGATGAAAATTGTGGAAAATATCGAAGAAAAACCCTTAATTTAGGTGTAAATTTGAATTTGAATTTTTCGAAGCACCCCCCTTACAACATTTTCAAAATTTTTCAAAATTTAGAATTTCGATATTTTGACTTAAATTGATAAAGCTAGTCATAAATAGTATAAAATGTCCTTCGAAAAGTCTTTGCGATGAAAATTGTGGAAAATATCGAAGAAAAACCTTTAATTTAGGTCTTAATTTGAATTTGAATTTTTCGAAGCACCCCCCTTACAACATTTTCAAAATTTTTCAAAATTTAGAATTTCGATATTTTGACTTAAATTGATAAAGCTAGTCATAAATAGTATAAAATTTCCTTCGAAAAGTCTTTGCGGTGAAAATTGTGGAAAATATCGAAGAAAAACCCTTAATTTAGGTGTAAATTTGAATTTGAATTTTTCGAAGCACCCCCCTTACAACATTTTAAAAATTTTTCAAAATTTAGAATATCCATATTTTGACTTAAATTGATAAAGCTAGTCATAAATAGTATAAAATGTCCTTCGAAAAGTCTTTGCGATGAAAATTGTGGAAAATATAGAAGAAAAACCCTTAATTTAGGTGTAAATTTGAATTTGAATTTTTCGAAGCACACCCTTACAACATTTTCAAAATTTTGATATTTTGACTTAAGTTGATAGAGGTAGTCATAAGTAGTATAAAATGTCCTTCGAAAAGTTTTTGCGGTGAAAATTGTGAAAAATATCGAAGAAAAACCCTTAATTTAGGTGTAAATTTGAATTTGAATTTTTCGAAGCACCCCCCTTACAACATTTTCAAAATTTTTCAAAATTTAGAATTTCGATATTTTGACTTAAATTGATAAAGCTAGTCATAAATAGTATAAAATTTCCTTCGAAAAGTCTTTGCGGTGAAAATTGTGGAAAGTATCGAAGATAAACCCTTAATTTAGGTGTAAATTTGAATTTGAATTTTTCGAAGCACCCCCCTTACAACATTTTCAAAATATTTTAAAATTTAGAATTTCGATTTTTTGACTTAAGTTGATAGAGGTAGTCATAAGTAGTATAAAATGTCCTTCGAAAAGTCTTTGCGGTGAAAATTGTGAAAAATATCGAAGAAAAACCCTTAATTTAGGTGTAAATTTGAATTTGAATTTTTCGAAGCACCCCCTTACAACATTTTCAAAATTTTTTAAAATTTAGAATTTTGATATTTTGACTTAAATTGATAGAGGTAGTCATAAATAGTATAAAATGTCCTTCGAAAAGTCTTTGCGATGAAAATTGTGGAAAATATCGAAGAAAACCCTTAATTTAGGTGTAAATTTGAATTTGAATTTTTCGAAGCACCCCCTTACAACATTTTCAAAATTTTTCAAAATTTAGAATTTCGATATTTTGACTTAAATTGATAAAGCTAGTCATAAATAGTATAAAATTTCCTTCGAAAAGTCTTTGCGGTGAAAATTGTGGAAAGTATCGAAGAAAAACCCTTAATTTAGGTGTAAATTTGAATTTGAATTTTTCGAAGCACCCCCTTACAACATTTTCAAAAATTTTTCAAAATTTAGAATTTCGATATTTTGACTTAAATTGATAAAGCTAGTCATAAATAGTATAAAATGTCCTTCGAAAAGTCTTTGCGATGAAAATTGTGGAAAATATCGAAGAAAAACCCTTAATTTAGGTGTAAATTTGAATTTGAATTTTTCGAAGCACCCCCTTACAACATTTTCAAAATTTTTCAAAATTTAGAATTTTGATATTTTGACTTAAGTTGATAGAGGTAGTCATAAGTAATTTAAAATGTCCTTCGAAAAGTCTTTGCGGTGAAAATTGTGAAAAATATCGAAGAAAAACCCTTAATTTAGGTGTAAATTTGAATTTGAATTTTTCGAAGCACCCCCCTTACAACATTTTCAAAATTTTTCAAAATTTAGAATTTTGATATTTTGACTTAAATTGATAAAGCTAGTCATAAGTAGTATAAAATGTCCTTCGAACAGTCTTTACGATGAAAATTGTGGAAAATATCGAAGAAAAACCCTTAATTTAGGTGTAAATTTGAATTTGAATTTTTCGAAGCACCCCCCTTACAACATTTTCAAAATTTTTCAAAATTTAGAATATCGATATTTTGACTTAAATTGATAAAGCTAGTCATAAATAGTATAAAATGTCCTTCGAAAAGTCTTTGCGATGAAAATTGTGGAAAATATCGAAGAAAAACCCTTAATTTAGGTGTAAATTTGAATTTGAATTTTTCGAAGCACTGTGGTATGCACATCCTCTCTCCTGCCCGGCTTAAGCGGGTAAAGTTTAAATGTGTGCGGGGCAGTCCATGACGGGGTAGGAGTGCAGTATAAAAACGCTTTCTGTTAAAAACAATATGTAAACCTAATAGTTTGGCGCGGCTTTTGTGTGCTGTTTTAGATGATTGTTGTGCAAGTCTCTGCCTGTTTGTGTGTGTGCGAGTGTGTGTGGGTGTATGACTTGCTAGCTTAATTTGAAAAAAAGACAAGTACAACCACCCACACACACACACCCCCTCCCTCCCCCCCACACAGACACTGCACAGCAGGGAAAAGTTCCATGACAAACTTACAAAATTATGAATTTAATCGTCGAATCTGGGCTTTTCCCCAGAAAGTGGTTAAGCTGACACGGATAACAATGGGGCGATAATTAAATTTTGTGGCCAAAAAGTTCAAAGCGATTTTTGCGGATTATTGAAAGCTTGGCAAAGCGGACGGAAACTAGTTGTTCACTTAACACCTAAAAAACTTTAAAGCAAATTAAAAATTGTTGAAATTTTAATTTAATTTAAATAAACCAACTTAAATTTTGACTAAATAAAACAATAAAATATTGAATATTGACTATATAGATTATTATTTTTAAATGTAGATTATAATTTTGCGGGTTTACGTGCACACAATTACATATTGACACCAAATTTGCAGGTAGCTCTAGTCTCTGAGATATATGCCTTTATACGCATGGACAGACAGTTGGCACAAAGTTAACTATATGATTATATATATTTATATAAATTTTTATATAAATTACATATATATATATATTATATAAATATTAGTGTAATATGTCAATTTGAAACATAACTATAAAAGTGATTTTGGCTTACAATTTGAAGTATAAAGTTAATATAGATATATATTATTTCCATGTTAGCCCTTAGCTTTTACTGCTTTATCTTCAGCTCTGAACAAATCTTCGCTTTTATTAAAATTGTCGCTGTAGTTTTACTGCTAAACTTTTCGTTTTCCAGCTAAGTTTGTTCGGTTGCACTTAACGTTGAATCT
>JAEIFQ010000651.1:0-22500 GCA_018904025.1 Zaprionus vittiger | reverse complement strand
ACTCTGAAGTCGTCATCCCCATACCAGGCCTGGAAGTTCGACGAGCAGTGAGTCCTTCGAGGAGCGCTGCTAGCCGACACATCCCAGCCGCTCCAGTGCCCAATGCGGCACTTCCAGCCAATAGGAAGACCAACAAACCAGGCCACCGCTGGATAGCTCCATACGAGCTGGCCGATCGAGTCCGGAAATGGGGCGTAGCCTTCAACGGCGACGCTACAGATCCGTGGAGCTTCATCGAACAGCTGGAAGAGAAGGCAGCATTGTACGGCATCGACCCCCAACAATTACCACAAGCGGTAGCGAACGTGCTGACGGGCCAAGCGGAGGACTGGTTCAGGGTCAACACCCTCTACAAAGTCACCTGGGAGGAGTTCAAACAAGAGTTTATGGAGTTTTTCCTCCCCCCGCGATATTTTCAACGACTGGAGGACGAGATCCGGAACCGCACCCAACGCCGAGGTGAGCGATTCCGCGATTATGCACTGGCACTACGGCTGATGATGCGACGTGCCCAGTATACCCAGGAGCAGGAGCTGGACAGGATTTATGACAATATGACGCCGGAGTATCAACTCTTCACCCGCCGTCACGAGTTCCAAACATTGGCTCAGCTGAGCAAGCTCGTGACAACGTACGAGACAACGAAGGAGCTGCAACGCCAGACAACAAGCCAATTTGACCGCCGGAGGGAGAGCCCGAAGCCACCGAACCCGCCAGTAACGGACAACGCGTCTCCAACGACACTGACCCCCTCAGCAGCAACAGCCACTCCTCACATAACACCAACAGGGGCGACAAAGGGCGACCTGCAGCGCGTGTGTCATAATTGCGCTCAGCCTGGGCATTTACAGGCAGACTGCCGTAATAGCCGAGTGTTGTTCTGTTGGGACTGCGGTCGACACGGCGTTCGCACGGTGGACTGTTGTCGACGAACCACGTCGGGAAATGCTGCGCGTCTTCAGCCGAAGGGGAACCACTCGGAGACGCCGCAACGCAGTTCCCAGGAATAGCACCTCTGAGGTGCGGGAGTGGACGTGTCATCGCGAATGTTCGCATCGAGGGAACAACAACGGACGCCACGATCGACACGGGAGCTACGCGCAGCTTTATTAGCGAGCGTATGGCGGCCAGACTGAGCACACCGGAGAACGAGCGAGCAGCACTGATCCGGATCAAGCTGGCGGATGGATCATCACGAGCCGTGACACGAGCCTTGCGGGTGAGGATCCAGCTGGGAGAGAGAGAGACGACAGTACCAATGTTGGTACTGCCCGTCATCTTAGACGACGTGATCCTGGGAATGGACTTCCTGTGTGGCATCGAAGCGACTCTCAAGTGTGGACGGGCAAAGCTACGCCTGCAACACACACCTGAGGAGGTAGCACCGATGCCCGGGACATCCCACCAAGCGACGGAGGACGCGGTGGCCCAAGACAATGACAAGGTCGCGGGCTTACCACCGATCTGTCCCGTCGCACGGCAAAGGAATCCGTTCAGGCAGCCCAGAGCACGGGAGCACACAAGGGAAGGACAACGAGACATCGAGGGACAAGGCAGGACACCAGAGCAGGTACAACGAGACATCGAGGGACAAGGCAGGACACCAGAGCAAGTACAACGAGGCGCCGAGGGACGAGCACTAGAGCACACAAGGGAAGGACAACAAAGCACAGAGGAATCAGCAGGAGCACGAGCAGAAACACAGCAACAAGACACGGAGAATCAGGCCATCTTGGGAGGCCCGAGCAAGCGGAGACGCCGTGGAAGACGGCCCGAGACCAGCCACGCCGCCTTGCGGGGCGTCGAGGCTCACGGAACAAGGATAGCCGCGGACGAAGAACAGGTGGAGGCCTTTCTACAGTCCGAGCTAGCCATGTTCGACGGATTGATGGGGGTGTCGCCCATTGCGGAGCACACCATCACCATGCGGGATGAGTACCCCATCAAGCAGAGGTACTACCCGAAGAATCCGGCCATGCAGAAGATCATCAACGAGCAAGTTGATGAGCTTCTGCGAGATGGTAGGATCGAGCCGTCCAGGGGCCCATACAGTGCACCGATTGTACTTGTTGGGAAGAAGACTGGAGAGATGCGGATGTGCGTGGATTATCGCCAGCTCAACGCGAAATCCATTCCGGACGCCTACCCGTTGCCACGGATCAACCACATCCTGGAGGAACTCAAAGACGCGAAGTACATATCATCGCTGGACTTGAAGAGCGGGTATTGGCAAATACCTATGGCCCGGAGCAGCAAAGAATACACCGCGTTTACCGTGCCTGGCAGAGGCCTCATTTCAACGGGCCTTGGATGGAGTCATCGTACCGGACATGGAGCCACACGCGTTTGCGTACCTCGACGATATCGTCGTAGTAGGACGCACACTCCCAGAACATCTGGATAACCTACGAGAGGTGTTCCGGAGGCTTCGGAACGCGAACTTTCAGAAGAGCATCATTTACCTGGGACACCAGGTCAGCGAAGGTGGCATCCACACCGACCCCAGGCATCGCTTCCTGGTACCGGAGGTTTGTGCCAAACTTCGCCACCCTGGTACAACCCATGACGTCGCTACTAAAGAAGGGCCAGCGATGGGTTTGGAGTGAGGAACAGCAGCTAGCGTTCGAGGGATTAAAGACGAGCCTCACGCAAGCGCCAGTCTTAGCCTGCCCGGACTTTGCAGAGCGTTTCACACTCCAGACAGATGCGAGCGACATCGGACTAGGAGCAGTGCTGACGCAACAGATCCAGGGAACAGAACGAGTCATCGCACACGCAAGCCGACGCCTCTCAGTAGCCGAAAGCCACTATTCGACTACGGAAATAGAGTGCCTGGCCATTGTGTGGGCGATACGGAAGCTACGATGCTACTTGGAAGGCTACGAATTCCACGTCGTCACGGACCACTTAGAGTTAAAGTGGTTAAACAGCATCGAGAACCCGACTGGAAGGATTGCGCGTTGGGCGTTAGAGCTTCAACAGTTCCGCTTCAACGTACATTACCGCCGCGGGGATCAAAACATCGTAGCCGACGCTCTGTCCAGGCAGCCCTTGGAGACGCTACGACAGGTCACGCAGGAGAACCCACCTTGCACGTGGACAACCCGGATGCTGGAGCTTACCAAGAGAGAACCCGAGAAGTATCCAGAGTACCTGAGGGAGAACGACCAGCTCTATCGACGAGGAGGATTTCGGCTGGACGACGAAGACTACACCCCTTGGAAGTTGTGCGTGCTAAAACCACAACGCCAACGGGTGCTGCAAGAATGCCACGACCAGCCCACAGCCGGACATCAGGGGGTACGAAAGACCCTAAACCGGATTCGTCAGCGGTATTTCTGGCCAAGCCTCTTCCGGGACGTAGCACGTTACGTACGGAAGTGCGAGACCTGCCAGAAATTTAAGATCAGCCAACTGAAACCACCTGGACAGATGCACACCCGGCAAGTGCATGCACCATTCGACGTGCTCTGTGCGGACTTCGTAGGACCACTCCCGCGCTCTACCCACGGGAATACCATGTTACTTGTATTCTTCGACGCCTTTTCCAAGTGGGTGGAGCTGGTGCCCTTGCGTAAAGCGACGGCAATACACCTGATGCGCTCGTTCAGAGAACGGATTCTGGCCAGGTTTGGAGTGCCGAAGATGCTAGTCTGCGACAACGGGACGCAGTTCACGAGCCGAGCCTTCGCCACGTTCTGCAAACAACTGGGCATGACTCTGCAGCATACCGCGCCATACACCCCGAGCAGTGGGCTCCCGCCCCCAGGGATTGGAGGGTGCCCACGTTCGACCATTGGCTACCACGACGGGCAATTGAGAAGGTGCAAGCCCACATGGAGCGACACCCCCGCAAGATGGCGTGCCCGTTGGTCGAAGGAGATGGCGTCAAATACCGCGCGCGGGTCAACCAGCACGGAGCAGTGACCTTCCGCGATCGGAAATGAAGTCCACCCGAGCAGCCAGTATATTTTGGCACGCGTCCACCTTACCCCCGGCGAAGTAAGGGGGGGGTGTGACGCCGCATGAAGCGACGCCACATGTACTATGTATATATATTTTTTTAATTTAAATTTGTGACGTCACATGAAGCGACGTCACAATATCACATTTTTAACATTTAAATAAATAGATACTTAAGTTATCGCTAAGTCCAATATACCCCATAGTATTTCTTAAGACAGAAGCAGAAGCATAGGCAAAAGCAAAGGGGCGTAGGCAGAACAGGCGAAATAGGGCATATAAAAGAGGAAGATCCCCCACACTCGGCACCCATGCCTAGTAACGGTGCCTCGGTACCCAGAGCTTGTGCACACACAAGTAACGGTGCCTAGTGGAGCTAGTGCACAGTCGAACACTTGCACTAGTAACGGTGCCTCGGTACCCAGAGCTCGCGCCTTTAGTCAGGCAGCTGCACAAGTAACGGTGCTTGGGCATCCAGAGCTCGCGCACAGACAGCACAAGGCAACGGCATCGCGACCAAATTTTGGGCAGCGGCGCCAGACAAGCAGCGACGCTAAGCCAGCAGCGACGCTCAGCCAGCAGCGACGCGCAGCCAGCAGCGATGTGCAGCCAGCAGCGAAGCTAGGCAAGCAGCGGCGCCGGACATGCAGAAAAGTGCGAACGGCGCCGTGCAGGCAGCGAAGTACGAGCAGAGTCACAGCAGCCAGGCACGATCGGCCGAAGGCAGCAGCGACATGCAAGCAGCGGCGACAGGCAAGCAGCGGCGACATGTACGCAGCAGCGACGACATGGTCGCGGCAGCGAAATGAAAGCTGCGAAAACTAGGCCAAGGGCAGTTGATCGCGAGCAGCTAGATAAGCCGGTAGCATAGCTCTTCCCACGGGGACATAAAATATACATAGTGAAAAGTAAAAGTGCCTAAAAGGACAAGTGCCAGCAAGGACCAAGGACCTTTATACATAAGAAGGGACGACGATGAATCCTGTCGCAGGAGAATCAAGGTGAGCAGTAAAGAACTCAAATACTTAAGGGCTCGGATTTTCGAGCTACGTAATGGTGCGAAGTAGGCAGGAAGGCAGGGCCTAACCAAAATAAGTAACTAGCGCTAGGAAAACAACAATGAATAAAAGCATGTTATCGAATATTATTGGAATAAACCCGCAGTGATCATTTAATATACCCCGTGATACATTTTCTCCCCTCTAGAGCATCGTGAAAAGTGTCGTGTGCGTGTGTGCCTGTGTGAGTGTGTACTTGCAGAGTCGCGCTTTCTGGTATGCCGGTGCTCCGCTGGCCAGTAAGCGATTCTGGGCGTACACACGCACAGTTCGTGTCGTGAGTGAGACGCCAGTTGACAAGTGGTGTGTGAGCGTGTACTCTAATGAGTCTGCGGCGTGGTGGAGTACACCACTGAGCGGCTCGTGGGGGTACAGGCGAGAGCACCTGCGGTCACGAGCGCTCTGCGCGACCAACGACCGACCGTGAGGAGCGTCGTGAGTGGGCGATAGGTGGCAAGCGAGGTGCGTGAGCATACACTCTAGCTAGTTGCGGGTGGTGGAATACACCAACGAGCGACTTGGGGAGTGCGAGCGAAAGCACCCGCGGCCACGTGCGTTCCTCACGATCAGCCGCCAGCCAGTCACGCGTGACACGCGACACATGCACGTAGGCCCCAATAGGACCACGTGGTGGTAAAAATCCATGTGGAAATCCACATGGCCAACAAGCACACATGCGTGACATAGACCACGTGTGTCCCCTATACCCTGTAATACCCCAGTAGGGTATGACCAACTAGTAGCTCCTCTCTTACTAAAGTCATGATAGTCCTAGTTTTATATAAATTTTCTGTAAAGACCCTGGCGAGACTGAGATATGTACCCCAACCTGAGAAAGCATCCTTACAATGGCACTCGCGCTTTGCGCTCGCCGGCCTCCCTTGTTAGTAGACACAAGCACTTGGTTTCATGCTCATACTTTCTTGAATAACCTTTGTGTTTATTGTCCGATCGGACTGCAATTTAGAGAATAAGTAGATATAACTATCAGCTTAGTATATGTTAAAGTCAGAAAGTTTTATCTTTAATACAACGCTTAGTAATTGAGTTCAAAAATTAAATTATTGATTTGCGGGGGCGTTGGGCGTGGCACCCAACATTTGAAATAAACTTGATCTGCGCCTGGTACACAGCAACCTTCATACCAAACACTTTATGGGGTCTGCCAAGCCTCCTTCTGCTTGTTACATACATTTGCACAAAGTTAGTATACCCTTTTTTGACCATTTTCAATGGTCGAAGGGTATAAACATTATAAATAAAAATTATATTTTTTTATTTAAATGAACACCTAAATACCTAATTATATATTCTTGCTCAGAATCACTAGCCGAGTCGATTAAGCTATGTCTGTCTGTCTATCCGGATGTCCGAATGTATGGATGGCGTGAAGGTTTCTGTGTACCAGACGCAGATCAAGTTTATTTCCACCGCCCCGCAAATCAATAATTTAATTTTTGAACTTAATTTATAAGCGCTGTATAAAAGATACAATTTTCTGACTTTAACATTTACTAAGCTGATAGTTATATCTATTTATTCTCTAAATTGCAATCCGATCGGACAATAAAAGTTATTCAAGAAAGTATGAGCATAAAACCAAGTGCTTGTGTCTACTAACAAGGGAGGAAGGCGAGCGTGAAGCGCGAGCGCCATCTATCGAGAATAATTTCAAATCATGTGCATATGTATATGTAGGAACGTAGGTCGAAGGGTATCCCACTGTCGCGTGCCGCGCGACTGTTGCTTTTCTTACTGGTTAGATGTAACCTGGGTATGATCGGGAAGGCAAACTGGAAGTGGCACAACTTTTGTGGATTGGCTGAGATGGCTTGATTTAAGCCAGCTACTTGAACTTGCACGGCTTGGTAGGAAGGCTGCATGATGTTAAACATCCGTTCGGAAATGAACGTATCCTCTGATCCTGGATCGATCAGTGCACGTGCCTTATAAGTCATGCCCAAATGGCAAACATTTATAAGAGTAGAATTGGGAGTTGGTGCAGAATCTACTAAAGAGGGGGCACTAGGAGGGGTGCCACGATGCAGGAGTGTATTGTGGCGACCTTTGCACGCAACTTCTTGCGAAGCAGTTCAAACGCAACTTCTGCTGTTTGATGAAATTGGACCTTTCACCAACAGCCATTTGGAGTAAGCGCGGACACAGATGTATAGGATGGTGCTCCTTTGAGCATAGTTTGCAGGTTTGTGGTTTGCCTACAACCTTTGTCTCAAAAGAGTTGACCTTCCTCGTAGGAATCTCTTTTCGAGCAGGTTTGGGACTAGTCTGAGCGCTTGTACTAGGTTGCACGTCCTCTATCGCTTCCAATGCACTATAGGGCTCTGAAAGGAAATCTAACATTTCCTTCCACGACGGAATTTCAGCCTTGTTTATACGGACTGCTCCCAAAGTGACTCAACGTCAGCCTTGGGAGTTTAGACGAGCATAGGAAGACTAGAAGGCAATTCCAGTTCTCTGTGCTGATTTTGGAGTGGTCTAGAGTCGTTAAGCAACTTTGGATAGTGCTTTGAAGGACTTGGACGGCGGCTCCAGACTCGTGAGAAAATGACGGAAGGTTGAAAAGGATTTTAAGTTGGCTGTTGACTAACAGTCTTTTTTTTTCGAACCTGTCCGTCAAGTGATTCCAAGCAGAAGAGAAGCCCTCGTTTGTGAGAGGAGATTTGGACACGATTGCCTTTGGATCGTCACTGGTCTTTTCATTCAAGTGAAATAATTTCTCGATCTGACTTAAGCCGGGATCGGAAATGTAGACGCTGTGAAGAGATCTCGGAAAGTTGGCCATTTTAGGTAGTTACCGCTGAACACTTCACCATCGAAAGGTGGTGACCTGTAGCTTCGAGGCTGGAAGGCTACTTGTGCTGCTGCGGGTGCTGGAGAGGGAGCCGTTGCAGTCTCTATACTCTCATTTAAATGAGAGGCAAGTTCCTCGTATATGGAGTAGCAGTGGGCTTGCATGGCGATCTTGTCCTCAACATTCGTCTCCGTTTGAGACAATGCGTTGGAACAGAGTTCATATTTAAGCTCTACGGCAGTCCATATGGACCGAAGCTGTTCCAGACGCACTTTATGAGTGTGAAGTGAGGCTGTAGGAGAAATTTTAATGCTAGCTTCGACCTGCGTGAGCTTATCAGAAGCGTTAATGAATTCTTGGAGTGCAATTTTTATTGCCTGTTAGATCTGATGACCAACTGAACGAGTAGTTGGAGGAGTGTGCACCGAAATTTTTGGCAGCTGACTAACCTTAGATGTGGCCAGAGCTAAAACTTTCCTTATAGTGGCGGGAGAAGGTGCTCTGCCAAGAAGGGAACTTGGAAGAGAGCTGGCTCCAGCTCCAGACGCTCGTCTATGCTTAGTCGTGGGTACAACAAGGTGGTTCTTGGTGTCTTTACCAATATCAATTGGCATAAGAGGCTTTCAAAAAGCGAGAACAAAATGCAATTGATGCTGGTGATGGAACCAGAAACGTGAAAGAGAAGAGCGTAGAAAATTGGACGAGCAGAGTTTCTTGTTTTAAAAGTAAACAAGAATTTTAAACAAATCGATCGGAACTATATCGAATCTTTTGAGCGAGGAATATGTTGATAGATTACAAGCCAACACTTTTTGGAAAAACGTTGCAAAAAATAATATAAATATTATTTTATAAGTATCGATATATTTTATTGAGAAAATAATAATTATCGAGACAATTTTTATACTCAGCGTGAAGTTCTGAGAAAAACACGCAATATAATTTATTAACAAATAATAAATTATATTGTGAAAAATAAATTAATAATTATTTATTATTAGGATATATTTTCTCAGATGGAGGAAAATATATTCGATAATTTTTTGCAATGTTGCAGCGCTTTGTAATACGACAACACAGTGCTCAATGAGACGATAAATAAAAAATAATTGACTTTAAAAGTCACGGTTGCCCACTAAGTGATTTTTTAATATTTGAGCTAGAGCAGCCCTGGAACGATAACACTGAGTGAGTGGAAAAAGTAGTGGTCGGTCGATTGTGATCGAATTGCGATCACTAAGGCGAACTGCTATCACTAAGGCTGACAAAGGTAAACAAAGAAATTATAAAATATTTTATTGAATTAATAAGTTAAACATTCAATTTAAGTGGTTTTAAATAAGAATATGTGTGTTAATTTAAGTATTTTAAAATAAGAAAATAGAAAAAGCCACAGTCGCGCTGCACGCGACAGTGGGATACCCTTCGACCTACGTTCCTATGTAAGTACACATATACATATGCATACGCTTTGCGCTCGCCCGCCTCCCTTGTTAGCTGATATAAGCACTTGGTTTTATGCACATACTTTCTTAAATAACTTCTGTGTTTATTGTCCGATCGGATTGCAATTTGGAGTGTACGTAGATATTTCATTCAGCTTTGTATATCAGAAAGTTGTATCTTTTATACAGCGCTTACAAATTAAGTTCAAAAATTAAATTATTTATTTGCGGGGGCGGTGGGCGTGGCACCTAACATTTGAAATAAACTTGATCAGCTTATAGTACACAGGAGTCTTTCTGCCAAATTTGGTAACTCTAGCTTTTATAATAGCTGAGATCTGTGCGTTCACACAGACAGACAAACAGACGGACAGACGGACAGACAGACAGACATGGCTCAATCGACTCGGCTTGTGATCCTGAGCAAGAATATATATACTTTATGGGGTCTCCGACGCCTCCTTCTGCCTGTTACATACATTTGCACAAAGTTAGTATACCCTTTTTTGACCATTTTCAATGGTAGAAGGGTATAAATATATGTGTTAATTACAGTGCATCCGAAATATTAAATATAATAAGTTCAATATTTCGTAGAGAAATCAGTAAGAGAAATTAATGGCATAAGAAATGAACTTAACGAAGTAATATGATTATTTAACATTAGAAAGTCTATTTTTCTGAAACACCGTACACGCTTACCCGGTGTTTTACTTTTAATCAAATAATAATATTCCAAATTGAAGTGGACTTCGAAGGTGGGAGGGATTGCTTCTTCAGGTACAGAAAGGGGTTAGGCCGTCTTCAAAATTACTTTATAGGGATCAGAATCGAAACATAGAGCTAGCGACCTTTTCATGGAGTTAAGAACATGATTGACCTGTACCAATGACATGTCAAACAGTCCATCATAAAGGTCGTGCTGCTGAGAAAGCGAGGGAAAATATTACTTAGCACTAGGTGTCCAATTGCAATCAGGAATATTAAAATCACCAAGGACTATGAACTGAGGTAAAACACAGTATTAATTGCAGAGAATTGTTGTAAATAGACTTAAAATTCCGATGATGGCGGAATATAAGAGCAGATTTCACACAAATAAGTTCAATATCATATTGAACCTCCGGTTATATAAAATCTGATGTAATGGTGGAGTCAACTGCAATAAGAAAGCCACCACCACGTCGATCAGGTCGATCACGCCTGTATATAGTGTACTTACTTGGTAAAACCTCGGAGCTTAGGATCTCCGGTTTTAGCCACTAGTTAACACCAAAAACTGAAAATTAAAAGAAAGACCGTTTAGAAAGAAAGTAGTAAGTTTACTACGAAGTCCTTTACATTTTGATAAGAGAAAGAATGATAAGAATTTAGTTTTTTTGTCGTCGTTTTATTAAGCCCAGTGGTCTGGTTTCGCAAAGTAAGTTCAATCGGCTGCCGATTCTTTTTCTTCTTTGCCTCGAACAGGATCGGCAGCTGTACCATTGACGTTGGCACATTTGGCATATATGACATTATCACACATCCAACATAAGATATACATAATCTCTGGCCGGTTTTAATGGAACATTATATTTAGTGACTACTGTAAAAGATCAACTACTACTGTAAAAGATAAAAAAGAGTGAAAGCGAGAGCGATAACTGCCGTTACAGTAACTGCAAAAACAAATGCATAGTGCAGACGAAAGTAGGAGAGAGAGAGCAAGCAGAAGAGAGTTAGCGCTCGCGACAGACTCTAAAATTAGACAAAGGTACCAAGCAATAAAACAACAAAGCCACAAAGAGTTGATGTAAACGAAGAAGCGAATAGCAAAAACCAAATTACCAAACAAAAATAATTGACTAATTTATTAGAAACCACTGCACACGAGTGAACATATTTCTATCGAAAAAAAATAACAAAAACAATATAAGAAGTATTAGTAAGCTTTTGTTTCATGAAACATTGGTTGTTGAAAGATTTATGTACATGGAATTTTCGGGGAGCAAAAGAAAAACTCGTTTGTTCACTTGAAGAGAAACATCATAAAACTATATAATATAATAATAACATTAGTCAAAGCAACTAATCTACCTGACGTCTACTTTCTCCACATGCTAATCACAAACCACAGCCTACCCGGCTTGCAGGATCCTCGGCTCGCTCTACCTACCTTAATTTTTCAATTCAATTAATTACTTTTCAAATGTATTAAAAACCACATTCCCTATTAGCACAAACCAATTTTAAAAGTCAAGAAATATTTATTTATCAATACAAACCACAATGCCACTCTCTAATTAACAATAAAACCATTTTAATGCAAAACTTAACTCACCTTCAACCCTATGTCCTCTCGTCACATATTAAAAAAATCAACGAAATAAACATCAAACAAACAGTAAATGATACACACATCCCATTAGTTAACGTAACTACTTACCTGCAATTTAATGTCTCCACATACTAATCAACTAAAATTAAAAAAAAAATATATAACTATATAATCACTAATAAGCAACATCCAATAATAAAACGATAAATCATATATTTAACTCGCTTGAATCCCGTCCTTTGAATCCTGGAAACAAAGTTAATACAAAATATATCAACACGAAAATAACTCACTAGTCTCCATAAGCATCTACTGGTATCTGAAATTATAATAATCACAAAAAAGAGGATAAAAACTATTAAAACAATTCACACTTCTAAACGCAATTCTTCAAAATCAATTCAATACGTTACTCGCCGCTAACGGATCTACACATGCCTACCCGCCAACTTAAAATAAGAGAAACCACATTTAATATGTACCAGGTAAAGAAAACCATGTCGCAGATGCACTTTTACGTCTAAAGATAGAAAACTTTCTCGGTGAAACTCCCAATACAGCGGCTACCATATATGGTAGCCATAGAGACAAACAAAATTACATATCAATAACAGAAAGGCCAAATGAAATATAATTCACAATAAGTAACACAAACGTAGTAAAAACAACTAAATATTTTTATAAAACTATAATAAACATCACTTACTAAGAAATGACAAGATCATACAGAAAAGCTCATTAAAGAATAAATCTGCACAAAAAACACGGTCATCTATTTTAACAATGACCAAGACTTTACAACTTTTTCAAACGCCTACGTAAATATCATTTGTCCAAATAACATTACATCGCCATCAAAAATTTCTTTTATCCCGACTATCAAAAGTTGATTAAAAATATTATAAACGAATGCGAAGCTTGCAATGTAGAAAAAACTGAGCAAAGAAGTACAAAATTAACATTTCAAATAACTCCTGAAGCTTTCAATCCAATGTAATGGACTTTTATATGATTAATAACAGACAGTTTCTATCTTGCATCGATATATATGTGGGATTGGTGTTTCGCTGTTTACCCAAATCCCACTAGTGTGAAACAGCTGATACCTAGACAACGACAACGATGACAACGATAACGATGACAACGAGAATGAATCGAGCAACGACTACAGATGAAGAAGGTGGCGAATTAGCGTGGTGGCGAATTCGCAAACACGACGATCAACGAGGAGCAAGAGTGCTGCACGAAGGCGGCGAGAGTTGTTGTTCGCTCGTTGAAGAAGTAAGTTGTGCGTTCTGCCTGTGTGGCTACGAGAGCGACAACAATACGACGATAAAGACGACGGTTTAGACGTAACCGACAACGAAGACTTTTAATTAAATATCCTATTATTTGTTCTAAAATACGAATAAAGTTAATACTATTATAATAAAACCCCACATATTGGGCGCTGGTCCGAGATTGAGCAAATGTGAACGGTATTGAACATAAGTCGAACATAGTCGACGACAACGAAACAGACGATGAAACTGACGTTGAAGCAGAAAACGTTACATTCCACACGCCGAACAGAGAAATGAACACCGAAAGTTGTGATGAAAATGTACAACGAGCAGACGAGATGAATACAAGGCGCAACGTATTTACAAAAAACGACAGAATGTCGACTCCACGCTTTGCGATCAGTTTTCGCGACGTAGAAGAGAAAAAACTGTTTGTGTTGAGCGAGAGAGGATTAAATTCGTGGAATTCTTCCAAAATAGCATTGCTATCCGAATTTAAGTCGAGTGTAAGCAGCAAGCTAGTTCACGAGCAACTCGCGCTAACGAAACGTGGCAACAACGAATTTGTTTTCGAGTACTTTTATAGAATGAAAGATATTGCTTCTCGAGGTAAAATTACAGATGACGCTTTCATACAGTATTTAATTGACGACATCAACGAAAAGAGTGTAAACAAAACAATATTATAATGGTGCGAAAAATATAAGTCGATTTAAAGAAAAACTAAAGTGTTTTGAAACAATAATTGCAAAGGAAAATCAGAGTGAGAAAGACAAGTCGAAGCGCAACGACAACAGTGTGAAAGACAATGACAGAAAAAATGAGAATGTGAGCAAAGACGCAAAAAAAGAGGTGAAATGCTACAACTGTGGTAAAAAAGGGCATGTGTTGAATAATTGCCAGAATAAAGAAAAGGGAAGAAAGTGTTACAAATGCAATCAGTACAGACATATTTCTAAAGAGTGCGCAAAAATTGACAATAATGTTTTAAACACGAATACGCGCAGTTTGATTTCTAAAAATGATTTAACCAGCAAAGACGTTAATATTGCAAATATAAAGTGTACGGCGTTATTCAATACAGGCAGTAAATTTAATATCATACGGGAAGATTTTTATTATGATATTGGCAAGCCAAAACTGGAAAGCTGCAATGTTGTTGGATTCGGTAGTGACCGCGACTCTAATCAAATAAAACCACTTGGACAATTTAAACAAACAATTCTGATTGATGAAGAAGACTATGTGTTAGATTTTTATGTCGATTCCTTGATATGCAATTAATAATCGGAGGACAGCTATGTTTACATGCAGAAATTGTTTTTAATTGTAATGGCTTACAAGTGCGAAAAAATAAAATGAATAACGAACAAAATATTCTTAACATTTGTGTTGAAGTAGACAATGAGTTGTTTGACATTAATGAGGCTGCGAGCGAATATGCTAAGCAAGTAGTGCGTGAGCTAATTTCGAGCTATGACCTGTCAAAACAAAAACAACAAATGTAGAAATGCGTATTGTGCTCAATGATGAATTGCCTATTTTTTCACGTCCACGCAGACTAGCTTTTACGGAAACGCGTATTGTTGATGAACAGATTGAAATGGGGCTTGAGAATGGCATAATTGAAGAGTCAACATCCGAATTTAGAAGTCCCATAGTACTCGTAAAAAAACTAGACGGTTCTGCAAGACTGTGTGTAGATTATCGTAGAATTAACAAGGTAATTGTAAAAGACCATTTTCCATTACCGCTCATTGAGGATCAGTTGGATCGTCTGCAAGAGGCAAATATATTCAGTACAATCGATTTGACGAACGGATTTTTCCACGTACCAGTTGCTGAATCGAGCAGAAAATATACGTCATTTGTGACACATCGAGGACAATATCAGTTTTTGAAAGTACCCTTTGGATTTTCAAATTCGCCAGGCTTTTTTCAGCGCCACGTCAATGCGATATTTCGAGATCTATCACGCAGAGGCATTGCATTGCCCTATGTAGATGATATAATTATTCCCTCTAAGACAGAACAAGACGCTGTACAACCCTTGAAGGAAGTTATTGCGACATGCAAAGAATATGGTCTACAGCTCAATTTGAAAAAATGTAATTTTCTTAAGACGCGCATTCAATTTCTTCGAAACTGTATCTTAGTTCAAGATACCACAAGCTATTAAGCAAATAGAAAGTTTTTTGGGCCTGACGGCTTATTTCAGAAAGTTTATACCAAATTACGCAGGCATAGCTAGATCATTAACTGAGTTGACAAAGAAAAAGGCAAAGTTTAGATTTGATTTGGACGAAGAGAATGCAGTTAATATTTTGAAGAAGTTACTAACTGAGAATCCCTGTTTTAAGCATTTAAAATCAGACTTACGAGACGGAAGTGCATACAGATGCATCTATTGATGGATTCGGAGCAGTTTTATTACAGATGAACGTCGACGATAGTCAACTGCATCCTGTGTATTTTATGTCAAAAAACACCACAGATGCCCAGCGTAAATACAGCAGCTATGAGTTGGAAATATTGGCAGTCATCGAAGCATTGACTAAGTTTAGAGTGTATTTGTTAGGAATTCATTTTAAACTGGTAACTGACTGCAACGCTTTTGAAGTGGCGCTGGTCACTGGTTGTTTTTGGTTTTTTTTTGTTTCTTGTAATTCCAGCATTTGAACATAACGTTCCATGGTACTCCCCTTTAAGTAGGCACCATTTAGGTACCCCCCTTTAAGTAGGCACCGTTTAGGCATTGACACCTTGACCGAGCTTTTGGGGCTCAGCTGAGCGCAATCAGAATGCATCAGTGGGTAGTGTTTGCTTCGTTAAGTAGATCGATCTATCGGGTAACATGTGTCGGTTCGTTCTTTTTCACTGGAGCTGCCGAAGAACACAGACGTGTTTGCTATTTTTGTCCACTGGTGCCAACCACGAGGAGGATTTTCATTATTATTAAATATAATAATATTTAATATATCCCAGCAATATTAAGTGAGTATTGCAGAAAAACAAGCCTATAACAAAATTCTTATTGGTGAATTTTACCCATTGTTTAAGATTGCCGAGATTTTTGACGATTAAGGTAACCTCGTGAAGTGGCTGGAAAAACAAAAAACAAAGGTTCTCTGGATAACTGGTGCCAGATTCAGGTAAATTTGGAAGAATAAATAATTCTCTTGCAGAATCTAATAAATAATATATTTATTCAGATTCTGGCACCTTGTGCTACCCAAAGTTTGGACCACCTCATTCTTCAAGCGGATTCGTCCAGGGGAGCCCTAGAGTGGCCTGATGGGAAGCGCATGAAAACTAAAATATCACAGTGAATGCCCTAAACAATTTAATGAAAACTAAAATATCACAGTGAATGCCCTAAACAATTTAATGAAAACTAAAATATCACAGTGAATGCCCTAAACAAGTTAATGGAAACTAAAATATCACAGTGATAGCCTAAATAAGTTAATGAAAACTAAAATATCACAGTGATTGCCCTAAATAAAATAATGAAAACTAAAATATCACAGTGATAGCCTAAATAAGTTAATGAAAACTAAAATATCACAGTGATTGCCCTAAATAAGATAACGAAAACTAAAATATCACAGTGATTGCCCTACCTAAGTTAATGAAAACTAAAATATCACAGTGATTGCCCTAAATAAGTAAATGAAAGCTAAAATATCACAGTGATTGCCTTAAATAAGTTAATGAAAATTAAAATAGCACAGTGATTGCCTTAAATAAGATAAGGAAAACTATAATATCACAGTGATCGCTTTAAAAAGCGCTAAAAAACCATAATATCACAGTGATTGCCTGAAATAAGTTAATGGAAATTATACTACGAGTATCACAGTGATTGCTGTAAAGAAAATTATACAAACTATAAGATCACAGTGATTATCCTAACTAAAATATTTGTTAGTAATTCTAAATTAAAAGCTCTAAAAATTAGTTGTTAAATAATAGAGTCAATGGTGCGAATAAATACATCTATATAAATATCGCGAGTTGCCAATAATTTTTGTTTTCATTTTTTTATCTGCCTATCTGCAAATGACCATAAAAAGGTAATTCTAACGAAAAACAAGTGACCTAAACAAATACACAGAAAAAAAAATCATTAGTGACAAACGAAATAAACTAAAATGCAAACAGCTATACCCACACACATCAAATTACACCACACCACGGAAGATCTTTCGTCGATGGAAAACAACAAACTTTGAGTGATTCTTATTAATTATTGATTGGCTATTTTTCCCTTTATTTTGTTTTTCATTTTTTGTTAATTTTGGGAGTTACTGCTCTTCAAGCCTGTACTCTTTTGAATTTTAATTTGGCTATTTATGTAGCTCTTAGATTTCTTTTAAATCTAACTTAGTTTATTATTTTTGATTTTAATCGAATTTTCAATTTAATTTACTCATGTTTGAGTTCAATTAATTATTTTTGAGTTTGATTTTTCTTTAAATTCCTTATGTTTTGTATTATCATTTTGAATTCAGATAATTTGCCCTTCTTTGGTTTTGCATGATTTCAATTTTTATTTACAGCTACTATTTATGTAATGCAATCTGATAATTTATGTATTATGACTGAGCCTATATATATATATATGTATCTATTCGCAACCAATGACAAACCAATGACAAATGAATGAACAAATAAATAAATAAGATACCGCCTTGTAATAAATGAAAATTAAGAAATTAGTACTAAGATACCCTCTTACCCTTAACTAGAAATCGAAAGAAAAAGTATACATTAAATAAAGATTATGTTAAAGAGATGGTTAGGAAAGGCATTCATATTTTAAGGAATAAATTGTTTTAAAATAAATTTAGCTTAAATAACTATTGTTTCGGGAGTCATGAAGGATGGATATGAGGCAACTACGCATTCAAAAATAGTGGTCTAAGGGGATCGCCGATATTTATATCGCGCAACGCAGGCGATCATGGAAGGGTGGGGTAACAGCCGCTTCAGTAAGCGAGGCGCGCTCAGAAGGCTGCTATAAAATTTTATTACTTCCGAACTACTGCTCTCTTTCTCTTCCCCTTCGGTCGTGGAGCTTCGTTTCTCTCCGACCGAGTATGTTCCCGATTTCTGGTTCTGTCTTGCGATCGTCGTAAGGCAATACAGCACGCTATTTTTTTTTATTTATGTTATTATTGGTTTGAGCCTGAGTTGACACGGTTATGTTTCATTTACCCACCCCATTGCCGACACACATGAGCCGGAGACCAGCGCGTGCTTACGTACCGTCAACTAAATAATATCTGCTCACTTTGTCATACGTTGTATGCTACACTTTTACGAAAACTTTAGAAAAACAAAGTTTATGCACCAGGGTGGCTCGTTGGATTCTTTTTCTTCAAGAATATAACTACACAGTTGAACATCGATCTGGCGTGAGAATGAAACATGTCGATGCCCTCAGCCGGAATGCAGTGATGCTTATAAGAGAGGATAGCATAGGTGTTGCTTTGAAAGATGCGGAAGCGCGCGACGAGAAGATAAAAGCCATCAAAGAAGTTTTAAGCGATGAATGTAAGGCATACGATGATTATTTTTTAAAAACAGGTCTGCTGTACAAACTTGTAGGTGACGATGAGCTAGTAGTAGTGCCAAATGAAATGCAAAATGCAAAAAAAGAAGACAAAGGAGTTAATTTGCCGAGATTTTTTTATAACAAATGTTGAAGACAAGATCAAAAAATGTATCGAGTACTGTATTCCATGCATTTTAACGGATCGCAAAAGAGGCAAGCAAGAAGGACTACTACACCCGTTCCAGAAAGAAGACGTCCCTTTGTATAAATACCATATTGATTTTGTGGGTCCGCTTGAATCAACGCATAAGGACTATAAACATATTTTGGCTGTAATCGACTCATTTACGAAATTTTGTTGGCTCTATCCAACGAAGTCAACCACAGCAAACGAGGTGATTGTGAAGCTCAGCAACCAAAGTGTTAACTTTGGCAACCCAGCATTCACTATTTCGGATAGAGGCTCGGCGTTCACATCGCAAGACTTTGTGAAATATTGTGAAGATGAGGGAATAAAGCTAGTGAAGACGACTTCTGGCTTACCAAGGGTAAACGGACACGTTGAGCGACTAAATTCTATTATAATTTCAGTACTCTCTTAAGTTAAGTGTCGATTACCCCACGAAATGGTATCGCAATGTCAACAGAGTGCAACAGGCGATCAACTCAACATTTACCTGGTTGGTGTCAAAATGAGAACAAAAGATGATCTTCAGATACGAAACTTGATAAACGAAGAGGCCATAGCAGTTTTCAACGAAGAACGCAGCGAGTTACGAATGAAGGCAAAAACGCAGATACTGAGGCTGCAAAACGAGAACAAGAAGGCGTACAATCTTCGACGAAAGCAAGCAAGACGATATGATGTTCGTGATGTTGGTATGATAGCTATTAAACGTACCCAGTTTGGTAGTGGCCTAAAGCTGAAACCTAAGTTTTTGGGGCCTTATAAAGTTGTAAAGGTGAAGTACAACAACACCTATGATGTCCAAAAAGTAGGCAACAGCGATGGACCAAATAATTCTGCAACGTGCGCGGAATACATGAAGCCATGGGCGAGTGGCAACGATGACAGCGACGACGAAGAAGCATTCGGATCGAAAGCTTAGTCAGAATGGCCGAACGTGGGATTGGTGTTTGGCTGTTTACCCAAATCCCACTAGTGTGAAACAGCTGATACCTAGACAACGACAACGATGACAACGATAACGATGACAACGAAAACGATGACAACGAGGATGAATAGAGCAACGACTACAGATGAAGAAAGTGGCGAATTAGCGTGGTGGCGAATTCGCAAACACGACGATCAACGAGGAGCAAGAGGAACACGCTAAGAGAGCGGAGTGCTGCACGAAGGCGGCGAGAGTTGTTGTTCGCTCGTTGAAGTAAGTTGTGCGTTCTGCCTGTGTGGCGACAACAATACGACGATAAAGACGACGGTTTAGACGTAACCGACAACGAAGACTTTTAATTAAATATCCTATTATTTGTTCTAAAATACGAATAAAGTTAATACTATTATAATAAAACCCCAAATATAATATATATAAAGTTCGCCTCTTTAACTGAAATAAAATCCAGAGATTCGCTTGAGATTAAACGAGCAATACTCTCAGGTTTTCCCAATATGGGTAACCCAATAGAAATCAAAACAGATAAAGATTCACCATTTATGTGTGCAGCTTTACAACTTTGGTTACAAACAGAAGGCGTCAAAATATATATAACAACCAGTAAAAATGGAATTTCTGATATTAAAAGATTTAATAAAACTATTCACAAAAATCTAACAATAATAAATACAGAATCCAATCCAGAAAATGAATAAACTAGTTTTGAAACCATACTTTATATCTATAATCATTAAACTAAACATAATACCACTGGAAGAACCCCAGCCGATATTTATGCAGGAACCCCTGCTTTTAATACACAAACTAATAAAAGTAACATTATAGATAAGTTAAACAAAACTCGTGAAGAATACGAAATAGATACTAGATATAGACAAGCACCATTGCACTTTGGTCCAGAATTGGTTTTTTTTTTTTTTTTGCATAAAGTCGAAAAATTGAGTTACATGGTTTTAAACTTCACACATTTTATTGTTATGGCATTGATAATTTATGAAAAAAAATTGGGCCAGAGCGACTACGCCCACGCTTGTTGCCCCTGCCTTTCCGTTACTTTAATATGAATTCATGTATTGCTGTTTTGTAAGACAATTTTCCAGGAGGTAAGAAAAAGCTTTATCGGGTGCAAGTGGAATGGATTTTTGTATATCAAATTGCTTTCTCGATTCAGGTGAGTATTCGGGTGTTGTTATGGTTTTTTAAGAATAAAAGCCGTGTCCTGCTTGCTTTGTTTCTTTGCAAAGACTGCTGCACCATGTGCAAGAAGATTTGTGTCACAATTATTTTCATTTGCAATCTCAGATGGTAATTTCTCTTTTAATCTTGTACCCGCATTCTTGTATGATAAGGTTGGACGTCCCATTTGCTGTGGTGTCTTGCAGGTTTCATCGAGTATAATTAATATTTTAGACGCTAGTCATACAGTATGCTTAGACATAAGCCGTTCAATCATGAAGTTACATTTGGGAAGATATTTATGAATGTGCCTATTAAAATAACTGATTTTTTTGTATATTTTCTTTATTATCTTGGATTCCAAAGCGTTTTTATTAACTTTGGTGTATAACCAATCCGATACACATTGAATTTTTCGATATTTTTCTATGTTTCGAAAAGTTTGCTGTGACTAAAATCAAACTTGCCTATATATTACCAAAATGTGAGAAAAGGGGGACGAATGGGGATGAGTTTTTGGTTTGTGGCTAAAGACAACAGTCACAAGTACAATCTGGACCAATTATTTTCTTTCAGCATCGAACAGCTTATTAGTTATATTCCACGCAAGACGGAGAACGCATGTTGGTTTTCTAAAAAAAAAACATAAATTGGACATTACATAACTCTAAATTCCTAAAACTATATATAAAACAAGCGGACCCCTATGCGCTTCGCCGCATGTAGTCCTAAAATGCAATGAGAAATCCTAGAATTTTTTATATGAAAGCCATTTATTTTATTTCAAACTTTTTATTTTCAATCCAAAACATTTGGATAAACTATTTTTTTCGTCTGTCCATTTGGAGCGTACACAAATAAAGAGTTTGGAATGCAAACTCTTGAACAGGCCACGTATAGCTGCCCGTGAGAAAATCACGGCTCTTCCAAGTTCAATCCGCATAATTGAAGCGTTTGGCCTTGTGCACTGGGAATTGCACTCGCTTGAATTCAAATGGCATGTCTGTTGGTATCATCGTAATACGCGCTATGAGCACAATTTCTACTTTCGCTTTGCCAGTCAATATTGTGGGTTCAATTAAATTAGGCATTAATTTGCTTACAACCAATCTTGTGCCATTGCACAATTTTGGTGCATTTAAATTCAGTAGTAAAATTATTAATGACCCGATTTTTAAATTGAAACGATGCGGTGGCATATCAAGCCGTTCTAGGGAATTTAAAAAATCAATTGGATAATTCACTGCATCATCTTCATTTATTGCGCTATCAAAAGATTTACATGATGACAGTGCGCCCGACAATTTTTCTTGAATCTGCATTTTGTGGTGACAATATAGTTCATTCTGTTAATCAATCGTAAATTCTGTAATTTTGAGTAATATTTGGAATCATGCGATCAATAAATTCGCCTTTGGATTGTAGAATTGTACAAAAATTTTTTGGCAAAGTGATCAAGCCATTTGTATTTGGAACTTTGCCAATTCCGTTTTCTAACAATTGCTTCGAAAACCGTTCTGCTGATTGATCATTGTACAGTTGAACACGCATGTTTATGTTCAATGTCAATTTTTGCACATATCGCCACAGGAAAGATGACTTCAAGCACTTCACGGGCAATAATTGGCAGAAATCACCTGACAAAAATATTAGTGCACCACCAAAAACTTGTTGATTTCGACGTAGATTTCGCATTGTACGGTTTAATGCTTCCAGAGATTTTTTATGGGTTGTTCATTGTACATTCATC
>JAEIFQ010000649.1:0-22931 GCA_018904025.1 Zaprionus vittiger | reverse complement strand
ACGTTGCTGCATCAATCGCATATTTTTTTCTTCGCTTCCACCTTGCGAACAATTCAATCAAAATCCATAACAGAACTGGGCGCAATGCTGGCCACACGCGGGGTTAGTGGAGTGCGAGTGGTAGCCCTTGGAAAGACTGAGGTCATAGATGGTTACTGCTTTAAAAGTGCGTATATCTCGTATAGATTTCGATAGATTCAGTAGACTTGATTAACTTTTTCCTCTGTTTTAGATTTTGGTGCGCATTGCGAGCAGTTGGATGTACCCTATTTAACTGTAGCAGCGGGACTGGGTATCACACGTCCTCAAATTGACAAGTTCTTCAAGCTGCTGAACATATGCTGGAAGCAGTTAACGTCCAAGTGTGTGGATTCTAATTGAAGGACGTGTCAATACATCGTACAGATTACAACTTATTATTGCTTATATTATTATCCATTGCAGCAGAGTCCGACTTTGCATACACTCCTCCTGAGAGACACACTCTCTATCCATTGTAGCCACTCTTCCCATTGAGTAGAAAGCCAATAAACCATTCAGATTACCAACTTATAATTGCTTATGTTATTCCCAGTGCAGCACTGTTTCCTACTGAGCGACACACTCTTCTTCCCATTGCATATTTCCCCTAATCTCATGTGCACATCTTTCTCCACAGCATAAGTTTATAATTGTATTCTTCTAGTAAAGTGTCATTTTTTTGGCAATTATCTTTTTGACAACACTGGCTTAAACAGCTGACGCACGTTTCGTGTTTTGCAACACTGTCAAACAGCTTTAGTTTGGTCTAGAGATGGGCATGGACTGTCATTTTAGGCACGACCCAGCACGACACGAAAATTAAATTTTTCAACACGCACTAACACGCACGCTCAAAAATTTTCCCAGCACGACCCAACACGGTCCAACACGAAATTTTATACGTATTTTTTTTGGATTTTTATTCGTTGGTTCATGATATTTCTTTGAAAATAACTTAAAATTAAATAACTTAACATTAACTTTAAATTAAAATATTACATATTTTTATATAACAATAACAATTTGTCAAGATTAGAACTTGTTTAGAAATCCTACGGTCATTAAGGATTTTCCCAGAATGTGGAAAATACTGGAAATTACTGTGTTCGTGTTATTTCGTGCCGAATTTCGAAACACGAACACGCACGCCCATAGACACAATCTTATTTTGCACACGCACACGCGTGAGTTAACAGTGGGTCCTAGGGGGGAGCTGGGAGTTGTTAAGAGTCCTTAAGTCGTCGGTGGTGAGTTGTATATCAGAGACGTCAGAATCTTGAGGTTTGTCGATGGTAAGTTTTAAGTATTGGAGTTCAAATGAAAATGCGACTGGGCTGTTTCGAATGTAAAACCAGAGTGAAGTTTAATGTCTCGGAGAAGTCTCCTCTAGCTCTCTGTCTTCGTCTTGTATATAAGTACATAAGTTCTTAATGTAAACATAATCATAATTTACATGCCGCCTCAGCGTTCGGCTAGCAGCCGGGTCCCTTGCCGACAATGTTGCTGTGCAACTTTGTGCGCTATGTCAGCATTTGACCGGATGCGGTGCAATGCAATGCTCCAGTTGTTCGTCTTCCCGGTTCGGTGTCCGATAGTGTTAGAGGCGTGGGGGTTTAGGGGGTGGGTTGGTAACTCCTCCCTCCCCAGTTCGAAGCGACGGCCATAACGAAGGTATGGATGGTGCGTAGATTGGCAAGTGGCGGTCCTCGTGGATGTGGTGAACATGATTCGTACGTCGTAGAAACCATAACATGATTGTTAATACGGTTGCTAAGCCGATCAGGGTGTAGAGGCTCCAGGTGTGGTGTAACGTGTTGTAATGGGCCGCTACGACTTTGTTCAATGTTTCAGTCGCTTCCAGGTGTAGTTTCTCCAGGCTTAATACCATAACGGTGGTATTCCTAGTGACCTTTCCCATCGGGGGAAGGACGAGATCCAGCTGTTCTGATGATGTGTCAATCGTGCTATCGTAGTTGATGCCATTAATGCGTAATGTTTCATTGGCGTAATTTATTATAGCTGACTCATTAATTATGAGGTCGGAGCCGTTCGCCAGAGAAATTGTAAGGTTGTTAACATTGAACGCAAAAATGTAGCCTCGCTCTGCTTCAAACACGTCGGTGATAGGGCCAGTTTCTCGAACGTTGCAGGAACTATTTTCGCCATTTAGAAGGTGTGCCACACATGTGTTATTAAGTAGTGCGTCGGTATAAAGGTCTTCGTCGCACAAGAATACATCGTCCAGTTTGGGGCATTTGTGAGTTATATGATATGATTGATTATTAACATTATAGGCTAAGTAGTCCGGGGTTATTACAAAGTATGAATTATTTAAAGGTAATGGTACTAATCTAACAAGGTTGTATATAGGTTGTTTAAAAATTGGGACTTTAATGCTAAAAATTATCTTTTGTTCGAGGCTTAGCGTATTCATTTTTAGGAAATCATATATGCTTTGTTCGGTTTTAATTGTAATGTTCTGTACTTCTAGTATTTTCTTTAATTTGCTTATTTCTTGTTGATTTAAGATGAATTTGGGGATTACATTTACTTTTGCTAGGATCATGCTTTCTGTTATGTCACTTAGATGATTAAGGATTAATTCTATATTGTAATTAATTCTGTTTAGGTATTGTATTTTTTCTAAGAGGGTATCGTGTAAGTTTAGTTGCTTGTAAATTGTGTTTTGGGAACTTTCGAAAAATTTTTTTATCAAAATTTGTTCATTGTTAATATGATCGGTTATATTTTCGAATCGAATGAGGACTTCATTATTGAATATTTCTTGTCTTTCTAGGTTAACGTTGGCAACCCTAGTGTCCTCTTTTATGTTATTTAATTGTTCGCTTATTTCCTTAGCATCATTTGCATCCATGTTACCAGTGACAACTTTAACCAAACTACCCAGCCCATTAATCAGCCCACGTTTATTTCTTTTGTATGGGGTGAGAGCGTTTAGTTTTAATTGGGCTTGGGTTAGCTTAGCTTTAAGCACTGCAACGGAGTCTGCTAGGGTGATGTCTGGGTGGAATGTATTTATTGTTAGGTGAAACTGTTCTAAACATCGACTATAGTCTTGTAAGTCGATAACGTGATTGATTATTTTATATCTTTCAATTAAGAGAGCTTGTCCTAATTCTATCTTAGCTATTGGGGTGTTGTTATTTAGGTTGTGAACAGAGATAGCCTGAATTGACCCAAGGGTGAACCTGAAATGGTAAGTTAAAGGGGCGTGGCGTCAGTTATTAGTAGAATTAGGTAGGTTATTACTTTTCTAATTTTTTTTTAAAACTATCTTTCGAATTTTAGATTTGTGTAATTTCTGGTTCCTGGTTGTTATTAGTGTACGGCCTTTGTCATGTTTGACCTTATGAATTGAGAACCTAGGTGTAGTCTTATTACGTCTATTTTCTTTCCTGAGGACTAACGTGTCAGGTTGTAGGTCTATAGGGTCTGATCGGTTTTCATTTAGTTTCAGGGTTCTCCTGGCTACGTCGTTTGTTAGTTTTTCTGTTATGAGAGGGTACAATTTTTCGCGGAATTCGTTTAATTTGGTCAGGTAATCATGTTCGTTATTGAATTTGATTGCTTGGTTAAATATGTGGGTTCGTCCGTTAAATAGTTCAAAGGGGGTGTGTTTAGTCGCGGAATGAATGGCGTTATTGTACGTAATTAAGGTTTCGGACATTATTTCATCATGTTCTTCTTTTAGTTTTTGTTGTTTTCTAGTGTCGAGTATTATTCTATAAATCTCAGTTAATGTTGAGTGAAGCCGTTCAACAGGAGAGTTACTGGACGATTGTTGAAAAGATGTAACGTGTAGGTCAATATTGAATTGAATACAAAACTTGTTAAACATGTCGCTAACGAATTCTGCTCCCTGATCATAGATTAATTTTTTAGGAATACCAAATTGGGAAATAAAATGTTTTAATGCTTTAACTACGTTAATGCAATTCCTATTAGCTATAGGATATGCGAGGATATGAGAATTTATCGATAATGGTAAGGTTGTAATTTGCGTTAATGGTATAGATGTCTATATGCAGAATGTCCAACGGTTTGGAAGGTTGCTCAGGCATTTGGTAGGTGATTTTTTGCGGCTGTCTATCATATTTAAGTTTTAAACAAGTTTCACATTTCTTAATTAATTGGGTTATTCTCTCTTTCATATGTGGGAAGAACTGTTGCCTTTTTTATATGCAAATACGTCTCATCGATCCCTCGATGGTTACTATTACAATGGTAGTCAGTTATAAACTTGTCTATCTCCCGTGTTGTCAGTTATCTCGGGGAGGAAGGTCAAACATCTAATAAGTTTAAATGTACCGTTGGTAGGAAAGTAGGTTTGGTAGGCTTGTTCCACCATTAGGAAAACGTGGTCGGGGGCTAATGCCGCACATGTCTTGTTTGGTTTTAACGACTGCCTAAGGATATTTACTACGTCGTCATAATGAAAATCAGGTTTGCAGAACTCTCTTCTAAGCTTGTGTTTAAACGGGGTTAGTGTGGTATGTTTTATGTCTGGGGTTACCTTGAACAGGAGTTGAATATTGAAATCGTTAAGAGGTTTTTCCGAAATGGGACAGAAAGTTTGGGGGGTCAGTAGCGCTTCGTTATGATTGATAGAGGCCTCTGGTCGGCTGAGAGCATCAGCGATTACGTTTTGAGAGCCCTTCTTATAGACGACTTCGAAGTCGTACTCCTGAAGTTGTAGTCTCCACCGAATTATTTTAGAATTTGGTTGTTTAAAGTTCATCAGCCAGGTTAGTGGTTTGTGGTCAGTGACTATGGTGAATCTTTTGCCGAAGAGGTAGGGCCTGAAATATAAATAATATGATATCGTAGCTAGCATTTCCTTCTCGATTGTGGAATAATTAGTTTCCGCAGTTGATAGGGTTCTGCTAGCAAAACATACAGGTTTGTCACTGTGTACGGGACCTTGAGATAGGACAGCTCCTATCGCGAAATTGCTCGCGTCCGTGGTTAGTGTAAAAGGTTTCGAGAAGTCCGGGTATTGGAGAATCGGGTCATTAGAGAGTAAGACTTTACAGGATTCGAAGGCATCCTTAAATTCGTCATCTATTATGATCGATTTATTGTGGCCCTTAAGTTTTTTCGTCATAGGTTGGGTAAGTCTCGCAAAATCTTTGATGAACTTCCTATAGTATCCTAACAGGCCAAGGAAAGATTTAATTGTCTTTTTACTATGGGGACATGGGAAATTTTTAATGGCTTCGATCTTGTTTGGATTTGGCTTGACGCCGTCTTGAGAAACGATGTGGCCAAGGAACTCTGTTTCTTGTCTGAGGAAATTGGACTTAGTTAGTTGGACCTTGAAGTTGGCAGACCTGAGTCTTCCAAAAATAGTTCTTAAGTGTATAAGATGTTCCTGGAGGGAAGTCGAGAAAATTATTATGTCGTCCAAATAGACTAGGCAAATGGTTCCAACAAGATCCCCAAAGATATTGTCCATCACTCTCTGGAAGGTGGCTGGGGCATTTTTGAGACCAAACGGCATTCTGATGAACTCGTAATGGCCTCCCTCTACTGTAAATGCAGTTTTGGGAATGTCATCCGAATTCATCTCTATCTGATGAAAACCACTTGCCAGATCAAGTGTAGAAAAGTATTTAGCCTTGCCCAATCTATCTAAGATATCCGCAATGTTAGGTATGGGATATCTATCGGATATAGTTTTCTCATTGAGTTTCCTATAATCGATAACGAGTCGCCATTTCTGTTCTCCCGAAGGAGTAGTCTTTTTGGGAACGACCCATACGGGTGCGCTCCACGGAGAGTAGCTAGACTTAATGATGTCTTGATCTAGCATTGACTCAATTTGTTTTTTGACTTCCTCTTTATGAATATAAGGATACCTGTAAGATTTTGTGTGAATGGGGGTGTCGTCCGTAGTCTTAATCGTGTGTGTAATCTTGTTAGTAAAGGTAAGTGGGTTGTCTTCGTTATAGAAGATGTCTAAATACTTTTGCAGAGTGAAAGTAAGCCTTGCTTCTCTTCAGAGGAGAGGTGTTCGACATAGAGGGCTTGTAAAGATGTTGTAGAGTCTTGGGGTTGTGGGGTGTCTGAAGTGATATTGAAAAGTTCGATACTGTCGGCTGTAGAGTATGGCATGCTTTCTATCGGTTTTCGAGGTACAACAACTGATCTATCTCGCTATGGTTTGTGATAACAAAATTAGCAGTATTATTTTTAGAGTTATAAATACCGTCTGATATTATTAGGTCTTTGTTTAATATAATTGAGTTGATATAAAAGTCACCTTGTTTGGTTTCTACTGGTAGTGGCAAAACGGTTTTTGTATATCCAGAGATGTTAAATATGTTAGAAGTTAAGTTGTTATGGGTGCATAAAGGTATAGTGGTATTTGGGGTTTTTAGCTTTAGGTTAGGTAGATCTATTTCTGTTTTTAAGTGGGATAATAAGTCTATTCCTATCAAGCCGTCAAAATAGGAGTGAAATTTGAAAGGAAGGAGAATCATTTCGCCTGTGATTTGAAATTCGGGTGGAAATGGTATAGATACGTGTTGGTAGATTGTAAAATTATTTAGGGCCGTTTTAAGTGTTATAGGCGTCTGTAAGGTCACGCAGTTTTGTGAATCAACGTATTTTGGGTCGATAAAGGAGTGTGTAGAGCCTGTGTCAATCAGGAATTTTAGGGGTTCTGTATGGGATAGCTTGATTTTAATGAAAGGTAGAGAAGGACTGTGCGTGGCCGGACTTATGTACCCTGTTGGCTTCCCGAGGCAGGTTGCTGAAAATTCGGGTTGGGTTGAGGGTTCTCTTCTATATTGTTCAGACTATTCGGCGATGATCGAAAAGGGTTTGATGTATTGGCTTGGTTATCGTTATTGCCGGATTGGGGTGTACGATTGTACGAATTAGATGGTCTATTCTGGTTGGAGTTGGAGTTAGAGTTGGAGTTGGAGTACGGTCCTCTACGGTCATTTCGTTCGCCGCGGTTGTTATTGTCGTTATTATTTCGGTGATTCCTACCATCTGATTCATTGGGTCTCTGCTCTGTTCTATTAGACCGATTGTGTTGTGCCCTATATAAGGTCTGCCCTATTTGGCATTGTTCGTATGCCTGTTCGAGAGTAGAAGGGGACTTTAGCCTGACGAAAGTCTTGAGAGGTTCTCTCAAGCCTGTGATAAAAGCATTGAGACAAACCTCGTTGTAGACAACTTTCTTGGCATCTATAACGGTGTTGTTGTGCTCACTGTTCTTAAGTATAGAGAAGAGTTGACTTCTCACCTTTGATATACCAAAGAACAGTTGGCCTAAAGACTGGTTGTCAGAAAATGTGCTAAGCTCGCTTAACAAGTTGGCCTCACTTTTCTTACTCGAGTAGAGGCGGATGAGATTGCTTTTTATCTCGTCCCAAACCAAGGGAGTATTTGCGAGCTCCAAGGCTTCGTCAGCTCTATCAATAATTTTATTCCTAATGGTCCTCAGAGTAAGCAGGCCATATGGCGTTTGATCCGCTCCCCTGATGAGCATCAGAATTTCTTCTACGCTAGTGATAAATCTATCTAATTGACGGGGTGTACCATCGAAAGTTGGCAAATGCTCAACGAATGCCATAATATCTTTAGGTTTGAATGTAGTTGATATTACTGAGCTAAATCCACTGATAGTGGGTGCTAAGGAAGGTGGGGTGGGACGGGCAGAATCATTTCCTGAGTCCATTGTAGGTTTTTGGCAAGGAGTTGCTCTGGGTTCTTCCGAAATCGGGGGAGAAGGCTAGAACGTTTAGTAGGGTGAGGAAGCTTACTAGTAGTTGGTGGAGGTCCGACAACTGAACGTGTAGTCTTCCTAAGGTTGTAAACGAACTTTTTTGACATTAAATTTTAAGTTATTTAGTATATTGTGTATGATCGGGAACAATGAACAAGTTTCTAACTCAAGAAAGTGTGTGGGTGTGCCTATAGTGTGTCTTTAAGTGTACTTTTCAAATGTAAAGGGGTGTACTCCTTCTTATGTGTGGTTGTGTATATGGTATTTCGTGTGTATTTACTTAGTTGTATGTGTGTTTGTATGTAGTGTATTCTTAAATGTAGATTGTGTACTTATTTAGGTATATTTTAAAAGTAAAGGTAAAAGAAGGAATACTCCTTCTTATGTGTGGTTGTGTATATGGTATTTCATGGGTATTTTCTTAGTTGTATGTGTGTTTGTTTGTGCGTCCTCGAATTATTATTTTTTTCTCAAGCTCTGTAATGTGATTGGTATTAGTATTTGTTTATTATACAGAATTTCATATATGAAAAGGAACCAAGTTTACGTATATGTCGACTTCTTTGATACATTGTTTTATTTAATTTGTATATATGAATGCAACAACACTTTGCAAGAGAGCGAAGGGCGGAATAGCTTGACGATACTCAAGTGGTTACTCCTTACTTTAGCTCCCCTTACAAGAGTGCACAACCATACGTGCAGCACTGTTGTTGGTGTGGTACACAAGATGAGACTCATTTAGTTTGTAATATGATATTTGTTTACATTTTGGCAGTGTGCGTTTGAATGTATAAGTGTGTTGAAGGGCTTTGTTGGTTCATTTGCTTAGGCTAAAGTGGCATGGTGATCAGCGTTTGATTCCACACCACCGTAGCTATATTGTATGAAGTTGTATATAAGTAAATGTGATGGAGTGTTTCGGGTGCGTGTGTCTTCAACGTTAGCATGGTGATCATCGTTTGATTCCATACCAACGTGGCAGTACAGCACAAGAGCGTATTGTAATATACTTGACATTGTATGCTTGAGTACATGTGTATATAAGGAGATTTTGACGACTCATTTGTTTATACTATAGTGGTATGATGATCAGCGTTTGATTCCACGGCATCGCGATGAGTTAGAGTTTAAGTCTGCATGTATATTTTTTTTTGAGTTTCATTTAGTGTATCACTTTGTTTTATAAGAATTCACTTGCAATTATTTTCTGTCGACACATAAGATAACCCGTTTCTTTTCTCACATTTTCTCTACTTACAGGTAAGTGATTACAATAAGGTAGGCCATCCTACCGGCTGCGCCAAGTTAACAGTGGGTCCTAGGGGGAGCTGGGAGTTGTTAAGAGTCCTTAAGTCGTCGGTGGTGAGTTGTATATCAGAGACGTCAGAATCTTGAGGTTTGTCGATGGTAAGTTTTAAGTATTGGAGTTCAAATGAAAATGCGACTGGGCTTTTTTTTTTTTCGAATGTAAAACCAGAGTGAAGTTTAATGTCTCGGAGAAGTCTCCCCCTGTCTTTCTTTTTTGCTCTTATATATACCTTAATTTTTAATATAAACAAAATTAATCTTACCTTACCAGCTTCGCATTATCTTGTGCCCGTTGCCGGCGCCGTCGCTGTCTGCCTTGAGGTTTTCTGCTTTCACTTTGCTTCAGACGGTAACAGTAAACCGCACTAGGCACTAGTTCAGTCCTCCTGCTTCTCTGTTCGTTTTTGGTTGTGGGGGGGGGTTTGGGGGGGGGGGGGGTAGCGTGGTGGCCCGTCGTGCCACGAACGATGTGACACGAAGAAAACACGGTCCATGCCCAACTATAGTTTGGTCTATAATTTAACCATGCAACTGGAAATAAATCGATGTTCACTGAATCAAGGCTTGAAATTAAAGATAAAAATATACAATATAATGAAGACTTCATATTGTTATTAAACAATAACCCAACTCAAAATTCTTCAAAAACAAATGCTTATTCGTCGCAGTATACCTAAAAAAATAAAATTTAATACCACCACTGGACATGTTTACTTTTGTAGTTGTCGTAATTTAGTACTATTTTCAAAAAAGACCAAGCGAGCTGAAATAACAAGAGGCGCGCAAAAGTAGAGCAACCAAGGAGAAGTATCACAAAATGAAGTAGGAGAACACAGGGTGCCTGAGCTTAACTCAATCAAAACAAATAAGTAAAATTAAAAAATATCACGCAATTAGAAAAATATAAAGATATGCTAAAATAAAAATATATACTCAGAGAATTAGCAAGAGGAGAGAGGAGCACAGAGAACGAAGGCAGCTTGGAGTGTTTTCTTGGGTTCAGCACAACAATTTACACAAGGCGAACAGAGAAAACAGCAGTCAGGCAGCAATAAGTAAACAGACGAAGATAGAGCGAGAGAGAGCGGGAGTGGGAGTGTGAGAGGACGAGCGCCTAGAGGACGTGTCAAACTCGATCAAAGCAAAGACAGTGTGAACTGTACTGATTGGTTGAAAACAAAGAGAGCAGAATTGCGCATCTTCTAATCCACTCTCCTTGCGCTCTCTTTAATTTACCTACTCTCAATTATTTGTTGCCTGCTGTTGTTGCTGTTCGCCTGGTGTAAATTGACTTCGCAACGAAAATCTTTGCAAAATCTGTTGTTGGGTTCGTTTCAGGGACTTAGTTCATTAGTTCATTTTTCAAAGAACTATAGTTCAATGTGTAGTTCGTTCGTTCCAGTCTTTTAGTTCGTTCGTTCGCTCGAGTTTTTAGTTCTTTTGGTATTTTGTTCCTTGGAGTCTTTAGTTCGTCGACAGTTGTAAGCAAAAAATACCAATGAACTAAAATCATAAATTCAGTTTGTAGTTCAGTTTGCGGATTAGTTCAAACGAACTTAGTCTGTACTAAAGAGTATGCCAAAATTGAACTAATTGGCGGATGGACTTATTGAGGCGCAGTCACGCTCAACATTTGCATGAAATAATCTTCAAACATATGCAGCAAACTATCGATTCAAATCAAGATTTCATGCATTTCTCTAATTTTTGTTTTCTCTATTTCTGTTCTCATCTTATTTGATATACACACACTGCTGCAACAAAACCAAACCAATTCAAGTTGTACATTTAAAAGACAATTGAGGTACACATAACAATAGATAACTTTTATTTAGCATGTATTTCATAAAATGTACATAATATTCATTGAAATCAGTTAACAACCGGGTGGGATGAGAATGAGACTTCCATCTGTCTCTGAACTTGATGTTGTCTGCTAATTTAAACGCAAAAACAATTAATAATCTCTGTTTATTTACTTGTTATTTATTTTTGATTATGAAGTCAGTGATAAAGATTAGAACTCTGTTGGATGTATGCACGACCTATGCACGACCTAATACAATATGCACGAGACGTGGAAGAGCCCTCAGTGCACTATGGGAAAAAAGTCTCTTTTTTACATTTTTACAATTTATAAACAAACAACATTTTTCACTGGAAATGATGAGTAGGGAACCTTACAAATTAAATATGTATAGAAAATTGATTATATAAAGTAATTTATTAATATTTGTATATATAAATTTGATAATTTAAGCATTTCAATTATAAATTTAAACGTTTTTATTGGCTTAAATTCTGTAATGAACCATTTAAAATAAATTTTAAGCTTGTTACAATTGGTTAAGAAACTTAAACTGAACATACTTTGATTATTTATTTAACATTTATTATTATTAAAATGCTATTTTTATTAAAATGCTATTTTTTTGAATTAAATTGTATAAAATAAATAAATGCCTAATTGTTTTGGTGTCCCGCATATTTGCCCACGTTAAATTATGCACATACCACACTTACATAATTTTAGCTTTATTTTTTTTACCATATTTTTATTCCATCATAAATAATTCAATCTTATAATTTATCTATGGTTCCCATACGCACTATTCTCGAATACCTCAACCACTTTCATTTGCAAGGTTAAGAACCTTTGGTTTGAGTCCAGACTATTGTCATGTTATATTGGGGGTAACGACATATCTTCGCGCGACATATCTTTATGATATACATATGTACCTGCGCGCGGAGATATGTCGCTTGCAGATTAGCAAATCGTCCCCTTCGCTTTTCTTCAACATCCACGTTTGTGCGAAAAGGAAGGCTAATTTAAATAACAGCTGTTAAATAAATCAATCTTATAATTTATCTATGGCTCCCATACGCACTTATATCCAATACTACCACCACTTTCATTTTCAAGGCTAAGAACCTTTCGTTTGAGTCCAAAACAATGGAAGAACTCCTATTGCCATCTTATATTAGGGGTACTGCTATATATGTACATATGTACCACCGCGCGTAGATATGTCGTTTGTAGATTGGCGGATCGTTGAGCTATAGTCATAAGCACCGGGAATAACATGTTGCGGGTAAACGCCGTCTATATGTATATTTAATGGTCTTTGGCACTGCTGATTTAACGAATCCGCCGTCTGTTGTCGGTTGGCTAAAGTTTTGCTGTTAACTTTTAACATGCTGTTTTTAACAGACCAGTTTACGGCGAAATGTTAAAAACCTGCTGATATAAATTAACAGACTAAGTTAAGTAGCGGTAAACTGCTTGGACTGCTTTTGCTATGCCAACCCACGTCACGAACCCATTCTGTGTCTAGGGTACGATAACAAACGAAACGAACAATAAATCGAATATCTCATTTCAAATTCAAACAGTAAGTAAACACAGTGAGACCATAGCCAACCAATATGGGTGATTTTAATTTTCGAAATATGGTTACACTGCTAATTTCAGCTGAATAAATGTTATGGAAAATTGGTTTTTATCTGTGGGAATATATTTCCTGAACTAAAACGAAAATGAAAACTATTTTTTAATATTTACAGCTTATCTCATCAAGTATATATATAATATATAAGAATCAAGTGGCAGATTTTGGCGCCCCAAAAAGAGTGACCAAAGTTAAAAAAAAACATAATACTGATTGATATCACTAAGCATCGAACATATAGAGTACTCAAACAGCGGAATCTACTCATCTAACGCAATGCGGACAATGGGACCCCCGAAGGCGAAGTGTGTCACGCGTGAGCGATGGGCTCTCTTAGTTAGAAACGCACATCGGCAGCAAGTCAGTCGCACAACGACAGCGGAACGATGAGCATGGGTGCGATTCTTTGCGCTGTGCGATCGTTTCATTGTGTGCGTATATGCATGCACAAGCTAGCATATGAATGTATGCGTAGCTTGTGAAGTTCGACAACAGGCAATGCTTCGGCCAGCGCACTGGCAGCCTGAAGTCAATTTTCTGTTTCGGCGTCGAGAGCCAAGAGACTGAAGCACAGTGGGCGAAAATGGTTATCTTGCGGCGAAACTTTTATAGCTTCGAAAACATATGGCTTGACTTATGGCATAATTTTATTTAGTTAATACATATTGATGTATTCCGAATTTTTTAGTTTTGGCTTATAAATGTTGTCAAAATTAGTACAAACATTAACAAAAAAATTATAGTTGTTGCATAACTTTTTTTCGATATTATAAATTTGATATACAAATTATAATAGAAATATGAATATTTAATCTATCTACTCAATAAATTATAAATGAACATATTTTCAGATGTTAAAAGTTATTGCCGCCAATTAACCATTTTTTTCCCACTGTGCTTCAGTCTCTTGGCTCTCGACGCCGAAACAGAAAATTGACTTCAGGCTGCCAGTGCGCTGGCCGAAGCATTGCCTGTTGTCGAACTTCACAAGCTACGCATACATTCATATGCTAGCTTGTGCATGCATATACGCACACAATGAAACGATCGCACAGCGCAAAGAATCGCACCCATGCTCATCGTTCCGCTGTCGTTGTGCGACTGACTTGCTGCCGATGTGCGTTTCTAACTAAGAGAGCCCATCGCTCACGCGTGACACACTTCGCCTTCGGGGGTCCCATTGTCCGCATTGCGTTAGATGAGTAGATTCCGCTGTTTGAGTACTCTATATGTTCGATGCTTAGTGTTTGAACGCTGTGCAGCAAGTGCCAACTGGAAATAGTTTTTGGGCACCAGCTTTTGTGGTATATTTATGTCATCGAAATTCATAATATATCAAATAATTAATTTTAATTAATTTACTTATAAATTGTTTATTAAGTTGGTTATTAAATGATCATTTGCTAACTGTAAATGGTATTTAATTTAGGGCTGTACAAATATATTTTAATATCAATCAGTATTATGTTTTTTTTTAACTTTGGTCACTCTTTTTGGGGCGCCAAAATCTGCCACTTGATTCTTATATATTATATATATACTTGATGAGATAAGCTGTAAATATTAAAAAATAGTTTTCATTTTCGTTTTAGTTCAGGAAATATATTCCCACAGATAAAAACCAATTTTCCATAACATTTATTCAGCTGAAATTAGCAGTGTAACCATATTTCGAAAATTAAAATCACCCATATTGGTTGGCTATGGTCTCACTGTGTTTACTTACTGTTTGAATTTGAAATGAGATATTCGATTTATTGTTCGTTTCGTTTGTTATCGTACCCTAGACACAGAATGGGTTCGTGACGTGGGTTGGCATAGCAAAAGCAGTCCAAGCAGTTTACCGCTACTTAACTTAGTCTGTTAATTTATATCAGCAGGTTTTTAACATTTCGCCGTAAACTGGTCTGTTAAAAACAGCATGTTAAAAGTTAACAGCAAAACTTTAGCCAACCGACAACAGACGGCGGATTCGTTAAATCAGCAGTGCCAAAGACCATTAAATATACATATAGACGGCGTTTACCCGCAACATGTTATTCCCGGTGCTTATGACTATAGCTCAACGATCCGCCAATCTACAAACGACATATCTACGCGCGGTGGTACATATGTACATATATAGCAGTACCCCTAATATAAGATGGCAATAGGAGTTCTTCCATTGTTTTGGACTCAAACGAAAGGTTCTTAGCCTTGAAAATGAAAGTGGTGGTAGTATTGGATATAAGTGCGTATGGGAGCCATAGATAAATTATAAGATTGATTTATTTAACAGCTGTTATTTAAATTAGCCTTCCTTTTCGCACAAACGTGGATGTTGAAGAAAAGCGAAGGGGACGATTTGCTAATCTGCAAGCGACATATCTCCGCGCGCAGGTACATATGTATATCATAAAGATATGTCGCGCGAAGATATGTCGTTACCCCCAATATAACATGACAATAGTCTGGACTCAAACCAAAGGTTCTTAACCTTGCAAATGAAAGTGGTTGAGGTATTCGAGAATAGTGCGTATGGGAACCATAGATAAATTATAAGATTGAATTATTTATGATGGAATAAAAATATGGTAAAAAAAATAAAGCTAAAATTATGTAAGTGTGGTATGTGCATAATTTAACGTGGGCAAATATGCGGGACACCAAAACAATTAGGCATTTATTTATTTTATACAATTTAATTCAAAAAAATAGCATTTTAATAAAAATAGCATTTTAATAATAATAAATGTTAAATAAATAATCAAAGTATGTTCAGTTTAAGTTTCTTAACCAATTGTAACAAGCTTAAAATTTATTTTAAATGGTTCATTACAGAATTTAAGCCAATAAAAACGTTTAAATTTATAATTGAAATGCTTAAATTATCAAATTTATATATACAAATATTAATAAATTACTTTATATAATCAATTTTCTATACATATTTAATTTGTAAGGTTCCCTACTCATCATTTCCAGTGAAAAATGTTGTTTGTTTATAAATTGTAAAAATGTAAAAAAGAGACTTTTTTCCCATAGTGCACTGAGGGCTCTTCCACGTCTCGTGCATATTGTATTAGGTCGTGCATAGGTCGTGCATACATCCAACAGAGTTCTAATCTTTATCACTGACTTCATAATCAAAAATAAATAACAAGTAAATAAACAGAGATTATTAATTGTTTTTGCGTTTAAATTAGCAGACAACATCAAGTTCAGAGACAGATGGAAGTCTCATTCTCATCCCACCCGGTTGTTAACTGATTTCAATGAATATTATGTACATTTTATGAAATACATGCTAAATAAAAGTTATCTATTGTTATGTGTACCTCAATTGTCTTTTAAATGTACAACTTGAATTGGTTTGGTTTTGTTGCAGCAGTGTGTGTATATCAAATAAGATGAGAACAGAAATAGAGAAAACAAAAATTAGAGAAATGCATGAAATCTTGATTTGAATCGATAGTTTGCTGCATATGTTTGAAGATTATTTCATGCAAATGTTGAGCGTGACTGCGCCTCAATAAGTCCATCCGCCAATTAGTTCAATTTTGGCATACTCTTTAGTACAGACTAAGTTCGTTTGAACTAATCCGCAAACTGAACTACAAACTGAATTTATGATTTTAGTTCATTGGTATTTTTTGCTTACAACTGTCGACGAACTAAAGACTCCAAGGAACAAAATACCAAAAGAACTAAAAACTCGAGCGAACGAACGAACTAAAAGACTGGAACGAACGAACTACACATTGAACTATAGTTCTTTGAAAAATGAACTAATGAACTAAGTCCCTGAAACGAACCCAACAACAGATTTTGCAAAGATTTTCGTTGCGAAGTCAATTTACACCAGGCGAACAGCAACAACAGCAGGCAACAAATAATTGAGAGTAGGTAAATTAAAGAGAGCGCAAGGAGAGTGGATTAGAAGATGCGCAATTCTGCTCTCTTTGTTTTCAACCAATCAGTACAGTTCACACTGTCTTTGCTTTGATCGAGTTTGACACGTCCTCTAGGCGCTCGTCCTCTCACACTCCCACTCCCGCTCTCTCTCGCTCTATCTTCGTCTGTTTACTTATTGCTGCCTGACTGCTGTTTTCTCTGTTCGCCTTGTGTAAATTGTTGTGCTGAACCCAAGAAAACACTCCAAGCTGCCTTCGTTCTCTGTGCTCCTCTCTCCTCTTGCTAATTCTCTGAGTATATATTTTTATTTTAGCATATCTTTATATTTTTCTAATTGCGTGATATTTTTTAATTTTACTTATTTGTTTTGATTGAGTTAAGCTCAGGCACCCTGTGTTCTCCTACTTCATTTTGTGATACTTCTCCTTGGTTGCTCTACTTTTGCGCGCCTCTTGTTATTTCAGCTCGCTTGGTCTTTTTTGAAAATAGTACTAAATTACGACAACTACAAAAGTAAACATGTCCAGTGGTGGTATTAAATTTTATTTTTTTAGGTATACTGCGACGAATAAGCATTTGTTTTTGAAGAATTTTGAGTTGGGTTATTGTTTAATAACAATATGAAGTCTTCATTATATTGTATATTTTTATCTTTAATTTCAAGCCTTGATTCAGTGAACATCGATTTATTTCCAGTTGCATGGTTAAATTATAGACCAAACTATAGTTGGGCATGGACCGTGTTTTCTTCGTGTCACATCGTGGCACGACGGGCGCACGCGTGTGCGTGTGCAAAATAAGATTGTGTCTATGGGCGTGCGTGTTCGTGTTTCGAAATTCGGCACGAAATAACACGAACACAGTAATTTCCAGTATTTTCCACATCTGGGAAAATCCTTAATGACCGTAGGATTTCTAAACAAGTTCTAATCTTGACAAATTGTTATTGTTATATAAAAATATGTAATATTTTAATTTAAAGTTAATGTTAAGTTATTTAATTTTAAGTTATTTTCAAAGAAATATCATGAACCAACGAATAAAAATCCAAAAAAAATACGTATAAAATTTCGTGTTGGACCGTGTTGGGTCGTGCTGGGAAAATTTTTGAGCGTGCGTGTTAGTGCGTGTTGAAAAATTTAATTTTCGTGTCGTGCTGGGTCGTGCCTAAAATGACAGTCCATGCCCATCTCTAGACCAAACTAAAGCTGTTTGACAGTGTTGCAAAACACGAAACGTGCGTCAGCTGTTTAAGCCAGTGTTGTCAAAAAGATAATTGCCAAAAAAATGACACTTTACTAGAAGAATACAATTATAAACTTATGCTGTGGAGAAAGATGTGCACATGAGATTAGGGGAAATATGCAATGGGAAGAAGAGTGTGTCGCTCAGTAGGAAACAGTGCTGCACTGGGAATAACATAAGCAATTATAAGTTGGTAATCTGAATGGTTTATTGGCTTTCTACTCAATGGGAAGAGTGGCTACAATGGATAGAGAGTGTGTCTCTCAGGAGGAGTGTATGCAAAGTCGGACTCTGCTGCAATGGATAATAATATAAGCAATAATAAGTTGTAATCTGTACGATGTATTGACACGTCCTTCAATTAGAATCCACACACTTGGACGTTAACTGCTTCCAGCATATGTTCAGCAGCTCGAAGAACTTGTCAATTTGAGTACGAGTGATGCCCAGTCCCGCTGCTACAGTTAAATAGGGTACATCCAACTGCTTGCAATGCGCACCAAAATCTAAAACAGAGGAAAAAGTTAATCAAGTCTACTGAATCTATCGAAATCTATACGAGATAAACGCACTTTTAAAGCAGTAACCATCTATGACCTCAGTCTTTCCAAGGGCTACCACTCGCACTCCACTAACCCCGCGTGTGTGCAGCATTGCGCCCAGTTCTGTTATGGATTTTGATTGAATTGTTCGCAAGGTGAGAGCAAGAGATATGCGATTGATGGCAAACTTGGGCACCACCATCTCCTCATGCACGAAGGCAAACTGTTGCAGTCGCGCTTCCAGATATTGAAAGTTCACTTCACGTTCATCGATCAGATCACGATATCCACAATGTCCAAGTGAGATCAATGTCATAAATACATCGAGCGTCTGGGAACTACTCCCACAACCGGCATAGCTGTTTGCCAGCTGCTTCAATAGCTGCACATCGCTGCTGGCCACAATGGCGCCACCAACAGGCACTAGCAGATTCTTATCTGTACTCTGGACAAAGTAATCGATACGTCCCTCACGCTGTGCCATCTCCAGTTGTTTGCAGAGTGCAGTGCTCTGCAGTCCATAGGCATTGTTAACCAAGTGAGGCAGCGCCATGGACTTGGCTAGCTCCGCTATTTGCAGTATATTGTCGCAGATGCGAGGTGCAAAGCAGCTTGTTGTCGTGTACAGGCAGAGTATGTTCGATGTGCCAAGTTCCTCTATGCGTTTCTCAAACTTCTTGGTGTCCGTGACAAGAATCTGTTGCTCTGGCAACCATTTGCCGGGTATGATGACTGCCTGCAGTCCGGTAATTGTAATGGCCTTGAAACAAGACTTCTGATCAATACGCGACCAGAGCACATACTTGCCAGCTGGTCGCATCTTGCGTAGAGCCAGCAGGCACAGCGAAAGCGTCATTCCTGTTGCCATGGGCACCAATAGGCAGGCGCGGCAGCTTTTCATGCCCAGGGTATGCAACAAGTCTAGCAACAATTCATTTGTCAAGTTCGCCAATAATGTGGAACCGGCTGCCTTTGGCTGCGCTGCCATCAGGTCCCCGGATCGTCCGATTCCATGTGCAAAATTGTAATGTCGTCGCGACACAAGATCTTAACAGAATAGAGAAATTGTATATACATACATACATACATGCATAAATGTACATTACATTAGAGCAGTGTTACTTGACTGTCTCTATATATACATACATACATACATACATATAAGGTATGTCAAGAAACACTCTATACATAACTTAACATGTACATATGTATGTTTTCAAACTCCTAAAAACGGTTTGATTAATTGGCGCCCAACGTGGGGCTCGCGTTAAATTTTTCCAGTTGAATCACGCACAAAAGGATAAACGAAATCCTTAAGTGATTTACAAGTGAAAATAACACAAAAAGGGATTAACAACCATAATTCCCAAGTGTTCGCGAGTGATCAGTTTCCTGTGGTACAAAGAGAGCAAATATTCGAAAACGCTCTTTAAGAACTCACAAACATTTATTTAAATAAAATTCACAAAAGTGTTATTCAAACGTATCAAACTAAACCCAAGAACGAAGACACCCATAACCAAGAAGTGAAAAGGAGCAAATATTCAAAAACGCTCCATAGACAAAAACTCAAAAGTGCTACTCAAACTAAACCCATAACCAAGAAGTGAAAGGGAGCAAATATTCAAAAACGCTCCATAGATAAAAACTCAAAAGTGCTACTCAAACATATTAAACAAAACTCAAAGAAGGAAGACACCCTCAGCAAGAAGGAAGACCCTCAGCCAAGAAGGAAGACATCCACGAAGACACCCTCAGCAAGAAGGAAGACCCTCACCCAAGAAGGAAGACATCCACGTGAGCGTCGATAAATTTTTTTTTATATTATTATTATTATTAAACTAAGCTGGACGACCTAATAAGCGGGTTTTCAAACTTAAAAATGGCTAATAATTTGACAGCAGATATAATTGCAGAATTAATAGCAACCAAAACTAAAGCCTTAGCAGACGAAATTGCAGAATTAAGGTTACAATTAAATAACAACTCCAATTCAGTTGAGGAGTATCAACCTACTCAAATAAATGATTTGATTAGATGTGATGAGTCATTCGACGTGATCAAATCGTTACCAGAATTTTCAGGAAGTTATGCAGGTTACGTTAGTTGGCGCGAAGCAGCGTGCTCCGCCATGAAGCTTTACAAAGAAGGTAGCCGAAAATATGTAGGTGCCTTGACAATCTTAAGAAACAAAATAACAGGAAAGGCAAATGATACTTTAACCAACCATGGTACAGTACTTAACTTCGATGCAATACTTGCACGATTGGACTTCGCTTATAGTGATAGGCGTCCAATTCATATTATTGAACAAGAACTTAGTGTCTTAAGGCAAGGCAATATGACAGTTCTTGAGTATTACAATTTGGTTAATAAGAAATTAACCCTTTTAACAAACAAAACAATTATGACATATGGTAACAAAGCCGATGTTGTAAATGAAATGAACTCTAAAAACAGGGAAAGCGCATTACGAATTTTCATTACAGGCCTGAACGGCAATCTTTCTCAAGTTTTGTTTTCTATTAAACCAGAAAACCTTCCAAATGCATTAGCTAAAGCTCAAGAGCTAGAGGCTAACTATCAAAGAGCAAATTTTGCTTACAATTATTATGCTCGCTCTCAGTCAACGAGTAACTCAAACCCTAAGACTCAAAAGAAGTCTGAAAAGCCAGATCAACAACAAGATAATAATCTACGTTTCAATCAAGGAAACCAAAATAATTATCAACAAACAAATAGGAACGCTTTTGCCCAAGGCAATTCTACTCCACAACCCCCACCGATCCCAATGGAGATCGATAAATCTTTACAGATCCATAATAGACCCCAAGACAATCGTCACAACTCTCACCCGTTGAAGCGAGAGTATACCCAACATTCAACACAACAACAACCGCAAAAAGCAATGCGCGTAAATAATTTGAACGAAGAACATTTTTTAGAGAAAGAAGGGGAGAGCTCCCCTACGTCTTCCGCAGAGACAGAACCTTAGGTACAAGACTTAAGTTATTAATAGACACTGGCGCAACGGCGTGCTATATAAGGAAGGGTATTTATCAGAACCCTGAAGAATTAGTAATTAAGAAAAGAATCAAAACAGTTAATGGGTATAGCATGATAACCCATTTTTATAATATAAATATTTTTGGTAGAACCGAAAGGTTCTATGAAATCGAAAATCTTGAAGCGGATCTATTGGTCGGCTATAACCTTTTAAAAAAGATGAATGCCATCATAGACCTATCAAAAGAGACACTAGCTTATAATAACCAAATCGAAAAAAATTAATTATGAAAGGCCACCTGAAGATACAGTTGGTAATTTACAGTGTTCGGATATAGATCCGAATGTGTTTTCTTACTTGGACTCCCAAAAGGAAAAAATAGTAGTTTTTTTCCTTTACTCGAAGTGTCCAATATTGAGTCATCAACAAGCGATGACGATAATCCCCGCACTCACGATAATGAAATCGTTAGTAGCCCTAAACGTAGGAGGAAGATAAAAAAGAGCAGACGCCGTAAGGCCTCAGTATCCTCTAATATCAGTTCTTCTTCACTACACAAACTACATTCTGTGAATTTCACAGACGACTTTCAAAAATCTTGAACAACAAATTATTCAAGAAATATCTACCAAGCATTCGCAAATTCAAACGTGCCTTCCCCTTTAGAACTGACATTAAAGGAGAAATAAGGACGTTAAGTGATAATGCTATATATAGTAAACAATATCCGTACCCCCATTCAGTTAACAATTTTGTTAACAAAGAAATAAACAGGATGTTGGATGAAAATATTATTAGGCCAAGTAAAAGTCCTTACAATTCCCCAGTGTGGGTTGTAGGAAAAAAAGGCTACAATGAAGATGGAAGTAAGAAGAATCGACTAGTAATCGATTTTAAAAACTTAACGAAAACACAGTACCCGATAGATATCCGATGCCGGATCCATCGGTAATTTTATCAATTTGGGAAAAGCACGGTTCTTTTCAACTATAGATTTAGAATCAGGTTTCCATCAGATCCTCATGAAGGACGATGACATTGAGAAAACTGCGTTTTCAATCAACAACCAGGAAGTATGAATTCCTTCGATTGCCTTTCGGATTGGCAAATGCGCCACGAATCTTTCAACGGGCAATGGATAATATTTTAAGAGAAAAGATTGGAAAAACATGCCACATATATGTGGACGACATAATCGTTTTTCCGAGACTGCGGAACAACATCTATATGATCTAAAGGAGATCATAGACATACTGTTCGTAGCAAATATGAAAATAAGTATGAAAAATCTAAGTTCTTCCGGAAGGGAAACCGAATTCTTAGGTTACTTGAGTATCACATAAGATAATTAAAACCGATCCACAGAAAATAAAAACAATTGTTGGTAGTATCCACCCCCGCAACATTAGAGAGTTGCGTCGTTTCTAGGATTAACCGGTTACTATAGAAAATTTGTACTAAACTATGCCTCTATAGCAAAACCACTCACTAAACTGTTGCAAGGCCATAATGGAATGGTATCCAAACATATGTCAAAAAAAATAGAAATTACTTTAGATGAGGGAAAGCACTTCACGCTTTTGACAATTTAAAATCCATTTAACTACACAGGTTGAACTAACTCAACCAGATTATTCAAAAAGTTTGTCTTAACCACAGACATGTCCAATGTAGCAATTGGTGCTGTTCTTTCACAAGAT
>JAEIFQ010000647.1:0-32702 GCA_018904025.1 Zaprionus vittiger | reverse complement strand
TCACTAGCCGAGTTGATTGAGCCATGTCCGACTGTCTGTCTGTCTGTCTGTCTGTCTGTGTGAACGCATTGATCTCAGCTATTATAAAAGCTAGAGTTACCAAACAAATTTCGAGAAGCCTGGCACTCTGTGTACTAAGGCTGATCAAAGTTTATTTCAAATGTTAGGTGCCACGCACCGCCCTCAAATAAATAATTTGATTTTTGAACTCAATTTGTGTCAAAGCAAGTATAAGATACAACTTTCAGACTTTAACTTAATACTAAGCTCAGTAAAATATCTACGTCTTTACTCAGAAATTTCAATCCGATCGGACAATAAACACATTGGCAAGTTATTTAAGAAAGTATGTGCATAAAACCGCGTGCTTGTATCAGCTAACAAGGGAGGCGGGCGAGCTCTTAAAGCGCGAGCCGCCATCCTGTCGGCAATAATTTAAAAGCATGCGCGTTTGTATATGTGTATGAATTTAACAAATTAAACTACACCGGAACATAGGTCGAAGGGTATCCACTGTCGCGTAGCGCGGACTGTTGTTCCTTTCTTACTGGTTTATTGTATAATACAATAAATGACGAAAAAGACACAAGATAACTTGAGTAATTGTCGAAGCACTAGTTATCAAAAAAAATAATTCGTTGCATACCGAAAAGTGTTATACCCGACCCAAAAGTAGGGTATGCGTATCACTTTGCCGTTTGAGTTCAAGCGCGCAAACAAATTGACAACAACAATGCTAGTGAGCGGGTGACGTGCGAAAGCGAAAACGAAAAAAAACACCGCTGTAGCTTGCTGTGTAAATGTGCGTACGTATGTATGTATGCAGCTAGAAGTGCAGCTGGCGGACGAACGAATGGGAGAGCAAAGAAACGAAAAATTCGCGGCTGCAGCTGGTATACACGTAGGTGTGTATGTATGTATATATGTACATACAATTGCTTGAACTTAGCAAATTATTTGCAATCGAATTATGGACGAAAGTTTGTGAGAGGGGGCGACAGTGGAACATAAACAACAACAAACAATTGCATCCAATAGCAGTTCAAAATATGTATATAAGAATTAACTATCTGATGCCTGTCTGTATGTATGTATATACGCATATGTTGGATATGTGGCGTATATATATGCATGCAAAAAAGCTCAACTATATTATAGTGTACGTATGTGCCAAGAATTGAAAGCGAAATGCCAAAAACCAATTTAAGACGCTTTCAATTTTTCGCACAAATACCTGTGGCTCTGGAACGGGTTGACCGGCTGCTACTTTCCTCTGGCGCTTGCAGCAATTGCAGGGTATCCCTCGATGAATGTAGCAGGAACACAATTACGCGACCGATGCGAATAGTTTGTTTCCACCCACGAACCGAAGGCAACTATTTATTTGGCTTATAAATTTCACTTAAACTTGGTACACTGTATGCGTTTATTTGCACTTTTGTTTTTATGTGTCACTGTCACTCTTTTTAAAAAAATAAATAACAAATGCCTTTTTACTTTACAGTCCACCCGGGGGGCGCCATGAAAAATTAGAAGAGTTTTTCTAATTATAATATTACCGAAAACTTTGGGTGGCTGTAAGTTGGCGAAACGAAAAGACGTGCGTTCAATCCAGTGTATATTTTGCGATTCATCTCATTGCTTAGCCTAGCTTAACTACGGCGGCGAAACGGGGCGAATTCAAAACAAGAGAGACATTTATTGCGCTCCCGCTCCGCCCTAAACTAATTTACACTAGACTTCATAATTTTTCTTTTTACTAACTAACTTAATTTAACAAAAGCAATTAGGGATTTTCCAGTACTAGATAAGGTGCATGGTGTCAGAAGCTTTTTGGGATTGTGCTCATATTTCAGAAGATTCATTACGGGTTTTTCAACCATTGCAAAACCTTTATATGACTTATTGAAGAATGACAAAGAATTTACGTTTGAGGAAAAACAGTTAGAATGCTTTAAGACACTTAAGAAAATGTTAGTGGAATCTCCAGTGTTAGGCTTATATTATTATAAGGATAAAATAGAGTTACATACAGATGCAAGAGCACAAGGTTTTGGTGCAGTGTTATAGCAAAAGAAAGAGGATAAGAAATGGCACCCTATATTTTATTACTCGGAAGCCATGACGAAGGATGAGGCCAAATATCATAGTTTCGAACTGGAAACATTAGCCATCCTCTATGCATTAAGAAGATTTAGAATTTATGTACAGGGAAAGAGATTTAAAATTGTTACGGACTGCAACGCATTAACGTTAACGTTAAATAGAGTGGAATTAAACCCTCGGATTGCGAGATGGGCATTAGAACTTTTAAAGTACGATTTTGAGGTAGTTCATAAATCCGGAAAGCATATGCAGCAAGTAGATGCATTAAGCAGAAATACGAACATATAAGTGATAGAAACTAATAGTTTTGAAGATACTTTAGTTATTTGTCAAGCGAAAGATGATAAGTCGAAAGATATTAGGAAAAGTTAGAGAAATCAGAATATAAAATTTTTGAAATGAGAAATGCTGTTCTTTTTAAAAAGGCAAATGATGGAATATTGTTGTTTTGTGTGCCAGAAGAAATGGAAGAGAAAATTTTATACAAATATCACAATGAATTAGGGCACTTAGGGAGAGATAAGGTTATTGATGCGATTGTTAAGACTTATTGGTTTTCGAATATGAAAGATAAAGTTGTTTGGCATATAGGAAATTGTTTGAGATGTGTGGCATTTTCACCAAAGTCTGGAAAAGAAGAAGGAATGCTGCATAGCATTCCAAAGGGGAACGTGCCGTTTGAGATAATACACATCGATCATTATGGACCGGTAGATAACGGTAGGGTAAAGAAATATCTGTTTGTAATAATAGACGGATTCACTAAATATGTTAGGTTATATGCAACAAAGACAACGAACACAAAAGAAGTGATTCTAGCTTTAAAGGATTATTTTAGAGCATATAGCAGGCCGAAATTTATAGGGGCAGCTGTTTTACATCCGAAGATTTTGCAAAGTTTATGGAAGAATATAATATTAAGCACATAAAGATAGCGACAGGTTTACCCCAGGCCAATGGACAGGTAGAAAGAGTCAATAGAATAGTAGCGCCTATGATAGCTAAATTGACAGACATTGAAAATGGATTGCATTGGGATGCAGTTATTGAAGACGTAGAATTTTTTTTGAATAATACCAAACAAAGAAGTGTAGCGCAATCTCCGGGCAAGATGCTGTTTGGAATTGAGCAAAAGGGGAAAGTTATTGATGAGTTAAGACAAAAATTAGAAGAGTTAGATAACTTTAGTGAAATTACAGACTTGAAAGAAATTAGAAAGAGAGGAGCGATATCGCAATTAAAAGCATAGAGTGATAATGAAAAAAGATATAATAGTAAAAAAAAAACAAGTACGCAGTACAAAGTAAGAGATAAAATTATGGTTACGAATTTCGATAGTACAGGAGGAGTTGCTAGAAAGCTAATACCTAAACATAAGGGTCCATATGTAATAGAGAAGATATTGAAAAATGATAGGTTTTTGATTAAAGATGTTGAAGGTTTTCAATTAGCACGTAATCCATATCAAGGTGTCTGGAGTAGTCAAAATAATAAACATTTGATAGGGAATAGAAAATGAATTTGTACGATTAAGTATAAGAAAATTGTAAAAATGTACAAAATATCGACTAAAGACCATGTAATAGCTATAAGTTGAAAATTTATACAAGATCAGGGGATCTTAAATGTCAGGATGGCCGAATTGTAGTAGGCTAGGGTATGTAGATAGTATGCATACACATTGTATATAAGTTTGTTACATCAACATTGTATATAAGTTTGTTATATCAAAATTGTACAATATATAAACATTATGGTTAAGTTGTCGTTCGCTTTCGGGTGGTAATCTGTCTGTTTCGCAACATCGGCTCTCTAGCAACATGCGAAGAGGCCGATCGCAAACGGAGAGAGAGTCAGTCAAAGGCTTACGCTACTAACGTCAAGTGCGAATAAATAAAAGAGATACACTGAGTTGTGCGTTTGCGTTTTACTCAGGGGAGGAATATATATTATACCCCTACAGTAGTAGTGCTTTGCTAAAATTACGGTACTTACGTGCGCTGGAGATGCACTTTTCAGTAAAGGGAACGAATACCCATTACAAATTACAATTACTCTTGGGTAATATCCGACTGAAGAAATATTAAAAATATTTTTTTTCATTTTTTGAAGGTCAATCCGATTTATATTGGATAAGTGCATAAGTTCGTGCCCGATTCCGCTGGATGCCGTTCAAATCGTTTGAGAGTGGCGCTCGTGAAAGAAATATATACATATTAACTAACGTATACCCTTTAAGATTTTAAAGTCTTTTATGGGGTATATCCGAAAATAAAAATATTTTTTTTTATTTTTGAGGGTCTATCCGACTTGAAATTACGTTTACCGAACGTCTACCCTTTAAGAGTTAAAGGTCCTTTGTGGAGTATATCCGATTTGAAAAAAAATTTTTTTTTTTTTCTTTCTTTAAATTTAAAGAGCATAATATCCTTTACTCTTTAATATTGTTTTTTGGTTCTACAAAATTTCTAAGATCGCTTAACACAAGTAAAAAATATATCAAAACAAAAATATATACAAAATAAAAAAAAAATAAATTATCATCTTTAGTTCCTGTGAAAGCCTTCTATGCCTATTCATTCCAGCAAGGCTTCAGCAACTCGACTTTCCGTACCAACAATTTGACATAAAAGATCTATTTCGCTTCCTAATCCAAAATTAGAAACCGGTATTTCGCCAACCTTGAAAAAAACCTTCACTCCTACAACCTCGAAACCTTTGCCAATTTGCGTGCCTAAGTCTACAATACAAAATCCACCAATTACAAGATCTGCAGCGAAAGAAACTTCATTGCCCCAGAAAATGGCGTTGTGCGAATTCATTACTGTCATTGATAAACTAAGTCAATTCGAATCCAAGATAACTATATCCTCTGATGTCTCGTTGTATACTCATAAGGTTAGATTAGAACAAGTTCGTTCCTTATCTGAAAAGGTTGAAACTGCATATGAACGCTGTTCAAATGCACTGCGAGATGAAAGTTCAAATCCAGACGACAGAATTACCATGCAATCGAAATATGATTATTGTTATTCAGTGAATGAGCGATGTGTTGCTCAACTGGGTGAACTTGTCGAACGCGATTGCCTGCACAATCAACAGTTTTTTGTCTTACCCCTCGTGGCTGTAACCTTCCACCGTGTGATACCGAGATCTTGAAGGGCGATTATCTAAAGTGACCGTTTTTCCGTGACCTGTCACAGCTATCTACGTCAATAATCAAAGATTATCTCCAGTTGAAAAACTATTTCACTTAAGCTGTGAGAAAAGTGGAGAAGCTAATTCCATTGTAGCTAAGTTCCCCCTCACAAATGATGGTTTTGCGTCTGCTTGGAATGCACTACAAGAACGCTTCGAAAATAAACGTCTTCTTTTCAACAGTCAACTAAAAATTTTGTTCAATCTATCTATTGTTAACCATGAGTCGGGTTCCGCCTTAAAAGAGCTCCAGAGCACAATTCAAAATTGTTTAATTGCATTAGAGCATTTCAAAATATCCACAAAAAATTGGGATTGTTTGTTAGTTTATCTCTGTTCGTCAATACTGCCCAAACTGACTTTATCATTATGGGAACAGTTCTTAGCTAACGAGGTTGAAATACCCTCCTGGGAGGATATGAATACCTTCCAATCGAGGATGTGAGAACCTCCGCCTCTACATCCTCCCATCTAAAGCTTACACAAAGGTCATTCTACATCGACAAAATTAAATTCTTTCGAATCCAAAGTCAACGCTAAGGTCAGAACATGTGATCTTTTCTCCAATAAAAATCATCCAATCCGCTTATGTCCTCATTTTCTACAAATGAAAGTGTCTCAAAGAGAGGCATATATTAAACAGAAGAGGGCATCAGCTGAGAGATTGTCCCAGCTCTCACAACTGTTGTAAAGGACGTCATAACAGTCTCCTACATCGAAGCGAGTCTTCTACAAATAATCCAAGGTCAAATACAGCAACCAATGCACATGTTGCCCAAACAAAACAATCCACTCCTACCACCAACGTAGGTTTTCAGAGTTATTTCGTTTCGCAGCACCGTGAAGTTCTGTTAGGAACTGCCATTGTAAACATCCAATACAAGGGCATTATGTATCCTGCCAGAGCTTTAATTGATTCAGGATCAGATGGGTCCTTCATCTCAGAAAGACTTTTTAACTGATCAATTTGCCTTTCCAATCAGTCCAGGCAAAAATATCGGGCATTAGTAACGTATCGTCTCCTACGCAGAAACTGTGTCACGTTCATATATTCTCTCCTACTCGACCACAAATGCAAATCGATCCATCAGCATATGTATAATCGAAATTGGCAGGAAGGTTGGCATCCAACACCATTCCAAGGTCTAAATTAAGAAATATGCCAAACATACACTTGGCCGATCCGGGACATTTTCTCAAAGTGAACAAATTAACGTACTTCTCGGTGCTGATGTCATTTTTTTTTTTTTTTTTATTAAGGGGTTTTTCTCCAAAATTTTACCCCCTTAATAAATAAATATTTATTATTATTTTTTTAATTTTATCTAAGCGCTCAAGGTTGCCATACGAGTGGAATCAGCTGTTAAAATCTATATTCTATGCAGCTGTTAAGTCTTATGTTATGCAGCTGTTAAATCTCATGCTAGCAGCTGTTAGGTCTAACTTAAAACACTTGTAAAACTGTCTCTTCTCGCAACACATATAAAAAATGCAGCGGCACAATAATAATTAATAATATACTAAATCCTTGCTTTTAATTTGAACGGAAGTAAGGCGGTTGCACAAATCAGTGTATCCGTAAACATTGGTGACCCCGACGTGATTATATAAAAATTAAAGTGGGATTCTAAACACTTTAGTATCACATTCGTAATTCATTCGCGCAATCGCTGCCGCCGCATTTTTTTTCATCTCGTTTTTGCACGCGTACATATGTACCTACAAACATTTTCGATCTCGCTTTCGTTCGCGTACATACGTACATACACACAAACATTTTTCGGTGTCGCATATACATAAGTGCATACGACTTTTGCTACTTTCGAGTTCGCGCCAAACATTTGTTATTCCGCAGAATATTGTCGATTAATATTCTCATCCCTAAGCTGTTTTAATAGAAATATTATTACACACTCTCGTAAACAAATTTGGCCCTCAATAAGTGAAAATTCGATCTCGCTTTCGTTCGCGTACATACACACAAACATTTTTCGGTATCGCATATGTGCATACATACATAAGTGCATACGTCTTTTGCTACTTTCGAGTTCGCGCCATATATTTGTTATTCCGCAGAATATTGTCGATTAATATTCTCATCTCTAAGCTGTCTTAATAAAAATATTATTACACACTCTCGCAAACAAATTTGGCCCTCAACAAGTAAACTTTGCGCACACATACATACATACATTGCCCTATCACTACATACATGCATAAGTGGCTATACATAGTGCAAGTGCATTTAACCGTTACAACTGTTCTTATATACAAAGAACATTAGCTGTTCCTATCTCCTTCGTTTTCTTACGGTTTCGTGGTGACAAAAAGACATTTTTTCGCGCGCGTTTCGTTTTGGTTCGTTACAGTGAACACCAACTACAATGGCTGAACCAAATCCTATTGACTTTTATCGCGAAAAATGCTCTCAAGTAAAACGTCAACTGACCTCTATGCTCGAGTTCTTCAGCTCTGACGAGCAAATTGAGAGTTTTGATGAGAGCGATCTGTCCGTGAGAATCGAAGCCGTAAACGGGATGCAGGCCGAATTCGTGGATGCTCAGACCGCGCTTGAGAAGCTCGACTTGTTGGAGATGGCTTCGAATACGCGCGTTGAATTCGCCGAAATCTATTTTAAGGTTAAAGCAAGGCTCACCCGACAATTGGACGCACTCAAGGCTCGTCACACTGCTCTCAATTCAACGACTATTCACAGACTCAACGACACTGTGAATCAAACTTGCAGTCGCCGGTCTCGACTACCGGAGATGCAACTGGCAACATTTAATGGAAAATATGAAGATTGGCCCGAGTTCTATGCGATGTTCAACACAGTTGTTGGTAGCAATGAGGATCTGAGCAAGATTGAAAAGCTACAGCACCTGCGTTCTTGTCTGGAAGGTGCTGCAATTGACACCATCAAGTCATTGGAGCCCTCTGAAGCAAACTACGACAAGGCAATGGAACTACTTATAAGACGTTTTGATAACAAGTTGCTTCAATTTCAGGGGCACATACGCTCGATCTTTGGACTGCCAGGTGTTGAAAAAGGATCTGCACAGAGCCTACGTGCGCTTAGCGATAACGTAAACGCTCACCTTCGAGCTCTCGGTACAATAGCAACAAGTGAGCAGATCGCAGATGGCCTACTTATTAACATAATAAGTCGCAAGCTAGACGCAAACTCACAGGAGAAATGGGAAGAGGCTCTGGAATCTGAGAAGATCCCGAAATGGTCAAATATGGCGTCCTTTATCGAGCGCAGATGTCGAAAACTGGAAAACATGGAAGGCGTTACACTGCAATCAGCCAGCCTACAGGATGCGCACAAGAAGAATGGTCGAAATTCACTTGTAGCCTCTAGCAGCATCGCAAACGCGTGCCCTTTATGCGACTCAAAGGATCACTACCTACCTAAATGTCCTCGTTTCGCCAACCTATCTCCCTCTCTCCGCTTTAATGAAGCTAAGCGTATGCATCTATGCTTCAACTGCCTTCGTAAAGGTCATGCCTTACAGCAATGTCGAGCTGGACATTGCAGACACTGCCAGCAGAAGCATCACACCCTGCTGCATACAGGCCAAATCCCCTCGACTTCAAATGCTTCCAATGCTCAGCATGGAACAATTCAGCGGCAGCAAACGCTAATCACAACTGGCTCGAATTTGGCACCTGAGCCCACAGAAAAGCAATCAGCTGACTACGTATTGTTGCCCACAGCCATCATAAACATTAAAAACAGAGCGGGTACTTTTATACCATGTCGTGCCTTGCTCGATTCAGCATCACAACTGAATTTCGTCACCAGTCGACTGGCCAACCAATTGCAACTGGTCACACGAAAATCAACAGTTTCAATTTCCGGAATAGGTGAAGCTTCTCTGTCGTCGAACGCAGCAGTCGATGTCGCTGCTCAATCGCTTGATCGGAAATACAGCGCAGCATTTTCTGCTGTTGTCACACGGACGATCACGGACTACCACCCTCATATCGGAATCGACATAACCAGCTGGAATATCCCGAAGAACATAGCACTCGCCGATCCATCGTTCTACAAATCGCAGCGAGTCGATGTATTACTTGGCGCCGGCCTGTTCTTTGAATTGCTTTGCGTGGGGCAGACCCACATAGCCAGACACTTGCCAATTTTCCAAAAAACAAGGCTTGGATGGATTGTTTCCGGAGCTTTCTCTCAGCCCATCAAGCATCATGCGTTGGCAGCCGTACGCAGGGAGTCTCCAGAGGATGACAACCTGACTGATATAGTCAAACGATTTTGGGAAATTGACAGTTGCTATGGTTCCACATCAACAGCCACGGAGGAAGACATGATTTGTGAAAACTTATTCTTGAAAGGCTACACGCGCCTGGAGACTGGACAATACTCAGTGCGCTTACCAGCAAAGGAGGATCTGGATTCCCTTGGAGACTCATTCCATCGGGCTTTGAGGCGCTTCAAGTCTCTCGAGTCTAGACTCCAAAGGAATCGACAGCTGAAAGAGCAGTATTCAGCATTTCTTCAGGAATACATCGACCTAGGACACATGTCATTAGCCTCCAGCCATCATGACGGACCGCGTTTTTATTTACCTCACCACTGTGTAGAAAAACCGGACAGCACATCCACAAAGTTGCGCGTAGTTTTTGACGGATCAGCAAAAACCACAACTGGCGCATCTCTTAATGATCTTTTATTTGCTGGCCCATCCATTCAATCCAAGCTTTTTAACATACTGATCAGATTTCGTTTCTTCAAGGTTGCTATGTGTGGAGATATTTCCAAGATGTATCGTTGTGTGCGTATTTCGCCACCAGATCAACACCTGCAATGCATCCTGTGGCGCAACAATCCCGACGAACCAATAAACGTGTACACCCTGAATACAGTTACGTACGGAACAAAACCTGCAGCGTTTCTCGCAATTCGCGCCATGCATCAGCTGACCTACGATGAGGAATCGTCATTTCCGCTTGCCGCAAGGATCGTCCGAAAAGATTTCTACGTGGACGACTTGATCTCAGGTGGTGACTCCATCAAGGAAGCGATGGAAATTCGACAGCAAGTCAAGCAGTTGCTCGCCAGAGGACTATTTCCAATAAGGAAGTGGTGCTCGAATGAGTCTGCCGCTCTTGAGGGTGAAGCCGAAACGGATTGCGAAAAGCTGATGCAGTTTCACGACGGCACAAGCATTGCCAAGGCGCTCGGGTTAGCCTGGGACCCCGCATCTGACTTTTTGCTTTTCAATTTCACCGACATTATCCCTAACGGACCAACTACAAAGCGCAGCGTATTATCCACACTAGCAAAATTCTACGACCCATTGGGACTCATCTCTCCTATCATTACAAGGATGAAAGTGTTCATGCAAGCACTCTGGAAGGAAAACATCGATTGGGATGAGAGCCTTCCGCAGCATCTTCATTCAGCGTGGACGGAAATAACATCGCAGTTATCCTTCGTTCACAGCCTTAAGTTTCCGCGCTTCATCATGGCACCTGCAGGAAGATATGAAATCCACGGTTTCTGCGACGCCAGTATAGCAGCGTATGGAGCATGCATCTACGTGAGATCTGAAGTTGATGGAGACTATTCAACGCATTTGCTGTGCTCAAAGTCGAGAGTAGCTCCGTTAAAGGCATTAACAATTCCTAAACTTGAACTCTCGTCGGCACTAATCCTATCGGAGCTCATATCAATCGTCGCAAAAGACATTTCATTCAAATGTGAATATCATTGCTGGACAGATTCAACAATAGCGTTAGCATGGTTGCGCGACTGCCCTTCTAACTACAATGTGTTTGTGGCAAATCGGGTAACGCAAATCCAGGACTTAACGAGAGGCATGACGTGGCATCATGTGACTTCGCAACTGAACCCAGCTGACGTCCTATCGCGAGGATGCACCCCAATTGAACTAATCAACTCGCAACTATGGCATTATGGACCATCCTTTTTGCGCCTGCCCATGTCAAAATGGCCGAAAACGGTAGTACCAGCAGTGGAACTTCCAGAGCGACGAAGCAGAGTTCTTATTTCTACGTCATACAAAGACATCGCAACTGATTGTAAGTTTCACAACTCTTTTGCAAAGCTGGAGCGAATATTTGCGTATGTACATCGATTTGTGAACAGAGACTCTCCAAAGCAAAGGGGATCTATCACACTGCAGGAAATTAAATCGGGCACCCATCTCATGATTCGAAGCATCCAGAAGATTCACTTTGTCGAAGACTACAAAGCACTCAGAGAGAGCAAGTCGCTGCCTGGAAGGAGTCCGCTGAAATCTTTGCAACCATTCATGGATTCTATAGGTCTTATGCGAGTTGGAGGAAGGCTGCATAACTCATATTTGGAGTATGAGGCCAAGCATCCAATCCTATTGCCCAAACAGCATCCTGTGACGCGGTCAATAATCATGCATTACCACGTCAAATTTCTTCACGCTGGTCCGCAATGCTTACTTGCAAACATAAGGCAACGCTACTGGCCCATAGGAGGGCTAAAAGCCGTTTCTAGTGTTGTCAACAAATGCATTCGTTGCTTTCACGCTCGACCTACCACACTGCAGCAAGTAATGGCTCCACTACCAGCAGCCCGCGTAACACCCAGCCCTACGTTTTATGTAACCGGCATAGATTTTTGTGGGCCCTTCTTCTCCAAGTCAGAAGTGAGAAATCGTGCGCCTACAAAATGCTATATAGCAATATTCATTTGCTTCTCAACAAAAGCATGCCATCTAGAGCTCGTGGAGGACCTGTCGACACCTTCTTTCATCGCTGCTCTAAAACGTTTCGTCAGTCTTCGAGGGAAGCCACGCGATATTTGGACGGACAACGCAACAAATTTTGTCGGCGCTCGAAACGAGCTAGCTGAGCTTAAGGATCTCTTCATTAGTGAACCTCAGCGCCAGCAAATTGTCAACGACGCCCTCGCTCTCGGAATAAATTGGCACTTTATTCCACCACGATCTCCGCATTTTGGCGGGTTATGGGAAGCTGCTGTAAAGGCAGCGAAGCACCACTTTTACCGCATCGTTGGCAACTCAACCCTCACATTTCATGAGCTTCGCACGCTCATTTGTCAAATCTCAGCTATGTTGAACTCAAGGCCTCTATGTTCCATTTCAGAAAATCCAAGCGACCTAGAAATCCTCACACCGGGTCACTTCCTTTGGGGCAAAGCGAATGCGAACATCGATGAGCCGAGCCTGACTCACCTCAGCATGGATCGCCTCAGTCGCTGGCAGCGTGTCTGCCACATGCAGCAGACTTTCTGGCAGAAATGGAGTATCTCGTACCTCTCTGCGCTACAGGAGCGCAGCAAATGGCACTCTCGCAAGCCAAACATTCATCCTGGAAACATCGTGCTGTTGAAGGAAGAAAACGTGCCTCCGCTCAAGTGGCCTCTCGGCCGAATTGAAAGCACAATAGTTGGAGACGACGGCGCAGTCAGAGTAGCAGTCATACGCACAGCCACAGGATTGACAAAGAGAGCCATCGCCAAGATAGCAGTGCTGCCAATCAAGACCAAATCGATTGAAAGTTGACCCTTCCAATGGGGGGAGTATGTTCGCGGCAGATCACTGCTCTATCTAAGCGCTCAAGGTTGTCATACGAGTAGAATCAGCTGTTACAATCTATATTCTATGCAGCTGTTAAGTCTTATGTTAAGCAGCTGTTAAATCTCATGCTAGCAGCTGTTAGGTCTAACTTAAAACACTTGTAAAACTGTCTCTTCTCGCAACACATGTAAAAAATGCAGCGGCACAATAATAATTAATAATATACTAAATCCTTGCTTTTAATTTGAACGGAAGTAAGGCGGTTGCACAAATCAGTGTATCCGTAATATAAAAAAAAAAAAAAAAAAAAATTTTTATTAAAAATAATTTTTTAAAAGGGGGGCCCTACAACCATTCTTTTATTTTTTTTTTCTCTTTTTTTTTTTTTTAGCCGAGAGGTCGGAAAAGCGGGTTTTTTTTATTGTTCCCATAAATCAAAGGGGGTTTTTTTTATTTTTTCTTTTTTTCTGGGGTTTTGTTTTTTTGTGGTTTTAACTTTTAAATTTTTAAAGGGGGGTTTTTTAAAAATATTTTTATTGCCGATATAAAAAAAATGTTAAGTATCTTCTTCCTTTATTAAAAGGGTGTGGGTGTTGTTTTTAAAAAAAAAATTTTAACTTTGGGGGTTATTAGGGACCCATTTTGGTAAATCCAGGATTTTTTAAACACTGGGGAAATATATAAAAAAAAAAAGTCCTTTAGCATCAAATTTTAGATCCTATATGTATGTCGATGACATATTAGCAGGTGCACATCCTGAAGCAGTTGCAATTTCAATGATTTCTGAACTTCAAAATGCGCTTAGTTCAGCAGGATTCGCATTACGCAAATGGACTTCTAACAAGAAAGCAGTGCTAAAACATATTCCAAACGGTCATTTGCTACATACCGATTTTTTAGACATTGAACAAGTCAGCACGGCAATAACTCTGGGCATTCGATGGAAAGCAACGTCGGATGAGTTTTATTTTGTTATTCCTCCAATCGCTTACCAACCAACTTACACAAAACGGGAAGTATTAGCCCATATTGCAAAACTTTTCGACCCAGCAGGGTGGCTCTCTCCCTTTGTTATGCAAGCCAAAATGTACATGCAGCAACTCTGGCTACAGGAGCTGCATTGGGATGACTGCCTGCCGGACGATCTTCTTCAAAAATGGCGTGACTTCCTTGGTAGCTATAGCCACCTAGGTGCCATACGGATTCCCCGATGGTTAGGTTTCCGTCCACAAACAGAAATCCAATTGCACGGCTATTGTGATGCTCATCAACGCAATTTACGTTAGGATCAAACACAAGAAGTATATTTCATGCCATCTCCTTACAGCACAGTCGCGTGTTGCGCCTGTTAAAGCAATATCCTTACCCCGACTTGAGCTGTACTTTTTACAGAACTTATTGCAGCTTGCCTTCCTCAATTGCCTCTGGAATCATATGAATTATTCTGTTGAACAGATTCGACTATCGTACTGGCCTTGCTTAGTTAACCACCCTGTACATGGACAACCTTCGTGGCTAATAGAGTGTCAAAGATTGTCCAATCTACTTCTCCTACACAATGGCATCACGTTCAATCTGAAGATAATCCTGCAGATTTGACAAGTCGTGGCATGGTCTCCAAAGATTTAATATCCAGTGACTTATGGTGGCATAGGCCAAAATGGCTAAGGACACCGAAAAACCAATGGAGGATTTCAAATCAGTCACCGTTGGACATAATCCCGAAACAGCGATCCATCAAAGCACATATAGCACATAGCATTGCGAGTTTTAGCCTATGTACTACGTTTTAGTACAAGGTCAAAGAAAGCTCATCAACCCTTTTCAAGTCAATTGGGTGCTTTAGAAATTAACAATACTCTCCAACACCTTACCAAAAGAACTCAGCACCTGCATTACTCGATTGAGTACGAATGTCTCCTACAAAAGAAACTCATTCGTCCATCCAGTTTTTTACTCAATCTGAATCCTTTTATTGACAGCAACGGAATCCTTAGAGCATGTGGTCGAATTCACTCGTCATCAGATTTGAACTATGATGAGCGTCATCCAATTCTCCTACCGTATTCTAGCAACCTTACAAGGCTACTAGTTCGTTTCTCGCATCGCATTGCACTTCACGTAGGGAATCAAGTTCTTATTCGACTAATATGAATATTGGATTCCAAAACTTCGGAATTTAGTAAAGGGCATTATTAACTCCTGTAAGGTCTGCGCTATCCACAAAAAGAGAATTCAATCTCAGCTTATGGGTGATTTACCCATTCATCGGACCACTTTTTCCAGATGTCAACGGAAGGAACTTTGTTGGCGCTGCGAGAGCTCTCAATGATGGCTTTCTCCACCTTGCAAAGTATCATATAATTTCAAAATTTGCCCATCAACCTCTCACTTGGTATTTTATACCCACAGGCGCTCCTCATATGGGAGGACTTTGGGGATCAGGAGTCAAAAGTTTTAAGGCCTTATTCTATAAATCTACTTCTTTTGCTAAGTATACTTTCGAAGAATTTGCTACCCTACTATCCAAAATTGAAGCATGCCTTAATTCGAGACCAATTTCATCGATGTCTGAAGATCCAATGGATCCATTAGCCCTAACTCCTGGCCATTTTCTCATTGGAGGTCCTATAGCCGAACCTGAGATTAACGAGAAGTCATCTTCTATCATCAATCGCTGGCAACGGCTCAAAGCAATCCAATAACAATTCTGTGTTCATTGGAAATATGAATATTTAAAGAAATTACATAAGCGTAATAATAGGCAAAAGTAGTAAACGATTTAGTTGTTGTTAAAGAAGACAACCTTCTCATTAACGAATGGTGTCTTGGTCGCATTCAACAAACATATCCAGGAGCTGATGATCGATTCCGAGTTGTAGAACTTCTCAGCCGCATCAATGCGTCGGGGCTAGCAGTGGCGCTCGTTGACCAGGAATGGGCGTGCTCCGCGGTCATCCGCTCTCCGGTGTCCTTAAGACGGAGAAACAGCTCAAACTCCGCACCCCGTCCAGGGAGTTACCAGAGGGACTTAAGGACTCCTTCGCCAGCGTCACCCTGGCCAATGACCGTTTCTTCAAGCCCTGCACCATCTCCTTGGTGCTCGGCGCGGACGTCTATGGTCGCATAATACTGCCCGGAACCATACCCGGGACCTCGGAGGCCCCACAAGGACAGAACACCATCTTCGGGTGGGCTCTCTCCGGCTCCTGCAGTTGCTGACCAACTAGGCGCCCCCTTCCGTCTCTGCAGTATTGCAATTATATTGCAAGGGGGGCGGAATGTTCAGGTCGAATATTTTAGAGTACCTTTTCCTTACTAATGTCAGTATTTATTGTTAAGTTATCGAAATATTTTTATAAGTACCATCTCTAAGAAATAAAATGGAATTGTCATCTCGAATTAAGCTAATCTCTAAGTTGAAATCAGCAAGTGAAATAAAGCTGACGTGAATTCTAAAATCGAGTGTTTTGAGTTTTCGGTGCCATCAAAAATCATCCAACAAAGAGACCTGCCTCAACACAGCAACAGCGCCCTACCCCGACAAGTTCCTTAAAAACATATGCAAAAAAGCAACAGTCGCGCGGCACGCGACAGTGGGATACCCTTCGACCCATGGATTAGTGTAGTTAATTTGTTAATTTCATACACATACACATAGGCACATGCTTGAAAACTATTCCCGACAGATGGCGCTCGCGCCTCACGCTCGCCCGCCTCCCTTGTTAGCTGACACAAGCACTTGGTTTTATGCTCATACTTTCTTAAATAACTTCTGTGTTTACTGTTCGATTGGATTGTAGTATATGTTGAAACCAGGGTAGTAGTGAAAATCTAATGATTAGTGACAAGATTAGAAAAAGATTAGGAAAAGCTGCAAATTTTGAAATATGCACAGTGGAGAGGGAATTGTTTGAAATTAATGTAATAGATGACTGAATTGATTACAAAATAGGTGACCAGATAGATCATAATGTGAGATGTCAATTCACTGAGTTGGTAGAAAATTTTTATGTTAATAAAGTAAGACCGAAAGAACCGGAGATTCGGTGTGAGATACAACTAAGATTGGAGGACTCGAAACCGTTTAGTTGTTCGCCGAGAAGATTAGCATATACCGAAAAAGAAAGGTTGAAAATTACTTTAGATGAATATTTAGAAAACGGAATCATTAAACCGAGTGAATCAGAGTATGCATTTCCAATAGTGTTAGTAAAAAAGAAAACAGGAGATCTAAGGTTATGTGTTGATTACAGAAAACTTAATAAAGCGATGGTAAAAGATAATTATCCTCTACCATTCATTGATGATTTGTTGGATAAGTTAGTAAATAAAACGATGTTCTCGAAGTTAGATCTCAAACATGGCTACTTTCATGCTTTTGTTGAGAAGGAATCAATTAAATACACTTTGTTTATGAGACCTTTATTACAGTTTGAATTTTTAAGGATGCCAATGGGGCTAAAAAATGCACCGGTGGTTTTTCAGAGATTTATTAATAAAATTTTCGAGGATATGATAAGGAAGGATAAAGTTAATATATATATGGATGATATAATGATAGCTATTTAGGATTTGTAATAACAAGTACGGCAATACAGGCCAATGACAAGGGAATAAAAGCAATTAGGGATTTTCCAGTACTAGATAAGGTGCATGGTGTCAGAAGCTTTTTGGGATTGTGCTCATATTTCAGAAGATTCATTAAGGGTTTTTCAACCATTGCAAAACCTTTATATGACTTATTGAAGAATGACAAAGAATTTACGTTTGTTATTGCAAAAGAAAGAGGATAAGAAATGGCACCGTATATTTTATTACTTTTATTAATATAAAATTTTTGAAATGAGAAATGCTGTTCTTTTTAAAAAGGCAAATGATGGAATATTGTTGTCTTTGTTGCCAGAAGAAATGGAAGAGAAAATTTTATACAAATATCACAATGAATTAGGGCACTTAGGGAGAGATAAGGTTATTGGTGCGATTGTTAAGACTTATGGTTTTCGAATATGAAAGATAAAGTTGTTTGGCATATAGGAAATTGTTTGAGATGTGTGGCATTTTCACCAAAGTCTGGAAAAGAAGAAGGAATGCTGCATAGCATTCCAAAGGGGAACGTGCCGTTTCAGATAAGACACATCGATCATTATGAACCGGTAGATAACGGTAGGGTAAAGAAATATCTGTTTGTAATAATAGACGGATTCACTAAATATGTTAGGTTATATGCAACAAAGACAACGAACACAAAAGAAGTGATTCTAGCTTTAAAGGATTATTTTAGAGCATATAGCAGGCCGAAATTTATAGGGGCAGCTGTTTTACATCCGAAGATTTTGCAAAGTTTATGGAAGAATATAATATTAAGCACATAAAGATAGCGACAGGTTCACCCCAGGCCAATGAACAGGTAGAAAGAGTCAATAGAATAGTAGGGCCTATGATAGCTAAATTGACAGACATTGAAAATGGATTGCATTGGGATGCAGTTATTGAAGACGTAGAATTTTTTTTTTAATACCAAACAAAGAAGTGTAGCGCAATCTCCGGGCAAGATGCTGTTTGGAATTGAGCAAAAGGGGAAAGTTATTGATGAGTTAAGACAAAAATTAGAAGAGTTAGATAACTTTAGTGAAATTACAGACTTGAAAGAAATTAGAAAGAGAGGAGCGATATCGCAATTAAAAGCATAGAGTGATAATGAAAAAAGATATAATACTCAAAAAAAAACAAGTACGCAGTACAAAGTAAGAGATAAAATTATGGTTATGAATTTCGATAGTACAGGAGGAGTTGCTAGAAACCTAATACCTAAACATAAGGGTCCATATGTAATAGAGAAGATATTGAAAAATGATAGGTTTTTGATTAAAGATGTTGAAGGTTTTCAATTAGTACGTAATCCATATCAAGGTGTCTGGAGTAGTCAAAATAATAAACATTTGATAGGGAATAGAAAATGAATTTGTACGATTAAGTATAAGAAAATTGTAAAAATGTACCAAATATCGACTAAAGACCATGTAATAGCTATAAGTTGAAAATTTATACAAGATCAGGGGATCTTAAATGTCAGGATGGCCAAATTGTAGTAGGCTAGGGTATGTAGATAGTATGCATACACATTGTATATAAGTTTGTTACATCAACATTGTATATAAGTTTGTTATATCAAAATTGTACAATATATAAACATTATGGTTAAGTTGTCGTTCGCTTTCGGGTGGTAATCTGTCTGTTTCGTAACATCGGCTCTCTAGCAACATGCGAAGAGGCCGATCGCAAACGGAGAGAGAGTCAGTCAAAGGCTTACGCTACTAACGTCAAGTGCGAATAAATAAAAGAGATACACTGAGTTGTGCGTTTGCGTTTTACTCAGGGGAGGAATATATATTATACCCCTACAGTAGTAGTGCTTTGCTAAAATTACGGTACTTACGTGCGCTGGAGATGCACTTTTCAGCAAAGGGAACGAATACCCATTACAAATTACAATTACTCTTGGGGAATATCCGACTGAAGAAATATTAAAAATATTTTTTTTCATTTTTTGAAGCTCAATCCGATTTATATTGGGTGAGTGCATAAGTTCGTGCCCTATTCCGCTGGATGCCGTTCAAATCGTTTGAGAGTGGCACTCGTGAAAGAAATATATACATATTAACTAACGTATACCCTTTAAGATTTTAAAGTCTTTTATGGGGTATATCCGAAAATAAAAATATTTTTTTTTATTTTTGAGGGTCTATCTTGAAATTACGTTTACCGAACGTCTACCCTTTAAGAGTTAAAGGTCCTTTGTGGAGTATATCCGATTTGAAAAATAATTTTTTTTTTTTCTTTCTTTAAATTTAAAGAGCATAATATCCTTTACTCTTTAATATTGTTTTTTGGTTCTACAAAAATTCTAAGATCGCTTAACACAAGTAAAAAATATATCAAAACAAAAATATATACAAAATAAAAAAAAAATAAATTATCATCTTTAGTTCCTGTGAAAGCCTTCTATGCCTATTCATTCCAGCAAGGCTTCAGCAACTCGACTTTCCGTACCAACAATTTGACATAAAAGATCTATTTCGCTTCCTAATCCAAAATTAGAAACCGGTATTTCGCCAACCTTGAGAAAAACCTTCACTCCTACAACCTCGAAACCTTTGCCAATTTGCGTGCCTAAGTCTACAATACAAAATCCACCAATTACAAGATCTGCAGCGAAAGAAACTTCATTGCTCCAGAAAATGGCGTTGTGCGAATTCATTACTGTCATTGATAAACTAAGTCAATTCGAATCCAAGATAACTATATCCTCTGATGTCTCGTTGTATACTCATAAGGTTAGATTAGAACAAGTTCGTCCCTTATCTGAAAAGGTTGAAACTGCATATGAACGCTGTTCAAATGCACTGGGAGATGAAAGTTCAAATCCAGACGACAGAATTACCATGCAATCGAAATATGATTATTGTTACTCAGTGTATGAGCGATGTGCGGCTCAACTGGGTGAACTTGTCGAACGCGATTGCCTACGCAATCAACAGTTTTTTGTCCTACCCCTCGTGGCTGTAACCTTCCACCGTGTGATACCGAGATCTTTAAGGGCGATTATCTAAAGTGACCGTTTTTCCGTGACCTGTCACAGCTATCTACGTCAATAATCAAAGATTATCTCCAGTTGAAAAACTATTTCACTTAAGCTGTAAGAAAAGTGGAGAAGCTAATTCCATTGTAGCTAAGTTCCCCCTCACAAATGATGGTTTTGCGTCTGCTTGGAATGCACTACAAGAACGCTTCGAAAATAAACGTCTTCTGGTCAACAGTCAACTAAAAATTTTGTTCAATCTATCTATTGTTAACCATGAGTCGGGTTCCGCCTTAAAAGAGCTCCAGAGCACAATTCAAAATTGTTTAATTGCATTAGAGCATTTCAAAATATCCACAAAAAATTGGGATTGTTTGTTAGTTTATCTCTGTTCGTCAATACTGCCCAAACTGACTTTATCATTATGGGAACAGTTCTTAGCTAACGAGGTTGAAATACCCTCCTGGGAGGATATGAATACCTTCCAATCGAGGATGTGAGAACCTCCGCCTCTACATCCTCCCATCTAAAGCACACAAAAGGTCATTCTACATCGACAAAATTAAATTCTTTCGAATCCAAAGTCAACGCTAAGGTCAGAACATGTGATCTTTTCTCCAATAAAAATCATCCAATCCGCTTATGTCCTCATTTTCTACAAATGAAAGTGTCTCAAAGATAGGCATATATTAAACAGAAGAGGGCATCAGCTGAGAGATTGTCCCAGCTCTCACAACTGTTGTAAAGGACGTCATAACAGTCTCCTACATCGAAGCGAGTCTTCTACAAATAATCCAAGGTCAAATACAGCAACCAATGCACATGTTGCCCAAACAAAACAATCCACTCCTACCACCAACGAAGGTTTTCAGAGTTATTTCGTTTCGCAGCAACGTGAAGTTCTGTTAGGAACTGCCATTGTAAACATCCAATACAAGGGCATTATGTATCCTGCCAGAGCTTTAATTGATTCAGGATCAGATGGGTCCTTCATCTCAGAAAGACTTTTTAACTGATCAATTTGCCTTTCCAATCAGTCCAGGCAAAAATATCGGGCATTAGTAACGTATCGTCTCCTACGCAGAAACTGTGTCACGTTCATATATTCTCTCCTACTCGACCACAAATGCAAATCGATCCATCAGCATATGTATAATCGAAATTGGCAGGAAGGTTGCCATCCAACACCATTCCAAGGTCTAAATTAAGAAATATGCCAAACATACACTTGGCCGATCCGACATTTTCTCAAAGTGAACAAATTGACGTACTTCTCGGTGCTGATGTCCTGCCATCTATCCTTTTAAGTGGCGTAAGATCAAAAATATGTGGAACTCTTTTGGGTCAAGAGACTGTTTTTGGATGGATAATATCTGGTCCAGTGCCAAGCACACCATCTGCATCCATTGCTTTCTACTCAACGCGAGTAGACTACTTGCGTGAAGAGCCCCTCGACAGAATTCTCACAAAATGCTGGGAGGTGGAGGATATTCCTGTCCAGCCAACAACGGAAAATGATGCTTATTGCGAAGAACCCTTTCAACAAATAACACATATAGATAAACCTTGAAGATATGTAGTATCACTGCCATTTCGAGATCCACAGAATATTAACTAAGGTCATTCCAGATCTATTGCATTGTCATAATGTTTAAAAAATGAATAACGTCTTAATAAATATCCTGAACTTAAAAAAGCGTACGATTCCATCATTCAAGAATACATTGATTTAGACCATATGCGGCAGGTCACTCCTAACAACCATTCTCCTAATTTCTATTTGCCTCATCATGCTGTCTTTAAGCCAGACAGGACTACGACAAAGGTCCGCGTTGTTTTTAATGCTTCCAGTAAATCGACAAATGGGGTTAGTCTCAATGATACCTTGTATCCAGGTCCTGTGCTTCAGTCCGATTTAACCTTGCAACTGTTAAAGTGGTGGTTCTTCAAAATAGTGTTTAATGCCGATATAACAAAAATGTCAAGTAATCCTGTTCCGTAATCAAGAAGGTGTAAGTTGTGATTATGAATTAAATACTGTAACCTTCGGAGTCAATTGCGCACCATGTTTGGCAATCCGAGTTCTTCAACAACTGGCGAACGATATCCAATATAAAAGTCCTTTAGCATCCGATATTATGCGATCCTATATGTATGTCGATGACATATTAGCAGGTGCACATTCTGAAGCAGTTGCAATTTCAATGATTTCTGAACTTCAAAATGCGCTTAGTTCAGCAGGATTCGCATTACGCAAATGGACTTCTAACAAGAAAGCAGTGCTAAAACATATTCCAAACGGTCATTTGATACATACCGATTTTTTAGACATTGAACAAGTCAGCACGGCAATAACTCTGGGCATTCGATGGAAAGCAACGTCGGATGAGTTTTATTTTGTTATTCCTCCAATCGCTTACCAACCAACTTACACAAAACGGGAAGTATTAGCCCATATTGCAAAACTTTTCGACCCAGCAGGGTGGCTCTCTCCCTTTGTTATGCAAGCCAAAATGTACATGCAGCAACTCTGGCTACAGGAGCTGCATTGGGATGACTGCCTGCCGGACGATCTTCTTCAAAAATGGCGTGACTTCCTTGGTAGCTATAGCCACCTAGGTGCCATACGGATTCCCCGATGGTTAGGTTTCCGTCCACAAACAGAAATCCAATTGCACGGCTATTGTGATGCTCATCAACGTGCTTACGGTGCAGCAATTTACGTTAGGATCAAACACAAGAAGTATATTTCATGCCATCTCCTTACAGCACAGTCGCGTGTTGCGCCTGTTAAAATAATATCCTTACCCCGACTTGAGCTGTACTTTTTACAGAACTTATTGCAGCTTGCCTTCCTCAATTGCCTCTGGAATCATATGAATTATTCTGTTGAACAGATTCGACTATCGTACTGGCCTTGCTAAGTTAGCCACCCTGTACATGGACAACCTTCGTGGCTAATAGAGTGTCAAAGATTGTCCAATCTACTTCTCCTACACAATGGCATCACGTTCAATCTGAAGATAATCCTGCAGATTTGACAAGTCGTGGCATGGTCTCCCAAGATTTAATATCCAGTGACTTATGGTGGCATAGGCCAAAATGGCTAAGGACACCGAAAAACCAATGGAGGATCTCAAATCAGTCACCGTTGGACATAATCCCGAAACAGCGATCCATCAAAGCACATATATACCCAGCGATCCACTTAGCATTGCGAGTTTTAGCCTATGTACTACGTTTTAGTGCAAGGTCAAAGAAAGCTCATCAACCCTTTTTAAGTCAATTGGGTGCTTTAGAAATTAACAATACTCTCCAACACCTTACCAAAAGAACTCAGCACCTGCATTACTCGATTGAGTACGAATGTCTCCTTCAAAAGAAACTCATTCGTCCATCCTGTTTTTTACTCAATCTGAATCCTTTTATTGACAGCAACGGAATCCTTAGAGCATGTGGTCGAATTCACTCGTCATCAGATTTGAACTATGATGAGCGTCATCCAATTCTCCTACCGTATTCTAGCAACCTTACAAGGCTACTAGTTCGTTTCTCGCATCGCATTGCACTTCACGGAGGGAATCAAGTCCTTATTCGACTAATGTGAATATTGGATTCCAAAACTTCGGAATTTAGTAAAGGGCATTATTAACTCCTGTAAGGTCTGCGCTATCCACAAAAAGAGAATTCAATCTCAGCTTATGGGTGATTTACCCATTCATCGGACCACTTTTTCCAGATGTTTACCTATACAGGTATTCATTTTGCTGGGCCATTTGAAATAAAAAGCATTATTGGTCGTGCATGCCGCATTTCCAAAGAATATGTTTGCGTCTTCGTCTGCTTTTGTACCAAGGCCATCCATTTACAACCAACTACTGATCTGATCACCGATGCGTTTCTTGCAGCCTTTACTCGCTTTGTATCCGGACGAGGCTGTCGATTGAAAGTACAGTCAACGGAAGGAACTTTGTTGGCGCTGCGAGAGCTCTCAATGATGGCTTTCTCCACCCTGCAAAGTATCATATAATTTCAAAATTTGCCCATCAACCTCTCACTTGGTATTTTATACCCCCAGGCGCTCCTCATATGGGAGGACTTTGGGGATCAGGAGTCAAAAGTTTTAAGGCCTTATTCTATAAATCTACTTCTTTTGCTAAGTATACTTTCGAAGAATTTGCTACCCTACTATCCAAAATTGAAGCATGCCTTAATTCGAGACCAATTTCATCGATGTCTGAAGATCCAATGGATCCATTAGCTCTAACTCCTGGCTATTTTCTCATTGGAGGTCCTATAGCCGAACCTGAGATTAACGAGGAGTCATCTTCATATAAAAGCCAAAGAACAATAACAATTCTGTGTTCGTTGGAAATATGAATATTTAAAGAAATTACATAAGCGTAATAAATGGTAAAGTCCGAAGAAAAACCTTGAAGTAAACGATTTAGTTGTTGTTAAAGAAGACAACCTTCTCATTAACGAATGGCGTCTTGGTCGCATTCAACAAACATATCAAGATATCATCTCACTTCTAGAGGCGTCATCAAACGCCCCATCACCAAATTAATACTTCTTCCACTCCAAGATGAGCTCCTTTCATCTTTTAATGGTCCAACTGCGAAAAACGAAAATTAATTTTCAAACAAACACATCTAATTATTTTCTTCTTTTATTTATTGTTTCTTATCGTTTTATCGACTTATATACAGCCAATGAGTGATGTAAAATTCATTGTAAAAATGTCTCCTTGCTTTAACAATCGTGCCGAGCACAGTAGAGGAACTAATTGCTTCCGATGCACAGTCTGCCGAGGTATTCACCCCCTGCGAAGATGTAGTTCGTTGTCCGAAAAACAGCTGAGAGCCGTTCTCAGCAACAAAAACTGTGCCAATTGATTGGCTCACGAACATTCGGAAGGGACGTGCAGAAGTAAAGACAAGTGTCGCATTTGTCATCATAGCCATCATACTCTTATTCACTTCCATGAGAAGGTCCGTCGACGCTCTACTCCCATTCAATCGGCAACCGAGATCCAATCGCCATCTCTGACCACGCTGCTGGACCACCGCAATCCCAAATTGCTTCCCACAGAGATCATTCTGATCGACAACGGAAACACTGTGGCCAAGACGCGCGAGTTACCATAACAGCGACAACCTTGTCTTTCATCACGAACTCATCTCTACTCTGTGCATATCAACGAACGGGATCCGAAGAATGTCAATAGTGACATACATAAAAATCTAATAAAGCTTTCGTCTCTACTCTGTGAGCATCGAATAACGGGAAAAAAAGCTCTAGCGTGTAACCATAGAAGCATACATAATTGTTTTTCAATAAAGCTTCATCATTCTGAGTTGTACCATCTACTTGAACAGTCGATCGATTTAATTATCCGCATAAATAAATCATCTATACATTTAAATATAAGAAGGATTCATATGTACATAGATAAGTGTATGGACGCACATCATAGCCTCCCACCGTCTCGACCCAAGGCAATTTGGTAACTGGCGCAGCCGGCTCGTACTCCACATCCATTGGAAGGAGGGAACCACGAGTATAATAATCAAAAAGTAAGCGAACAAAGAAATTAAAATATAAATTGTGCATATTACTTATGTACATACATGTATACGTATGTATAAACAAGTAAAGAAAAGAAAAGAAATATATGTATATGTATGTATAGGTGTAATTCAAATGTACAATGTATTTAAGTGGAGCAAGAAGCGTAGTGCATATACACACGTAAATATATGAAATAAGATTAAAAAAAAGGGATATAATAAAAATTAATGTGTATATAAGTGGCGTCATGTGGCTTGCAGTTAGTTACGGTGAAATTGTGTGAGTGTGCGTTCGAACTTGTGTGGTCGGCTGAATGCAACCAGTTCGCCTGTGTTGAAACACTTGTTTCAGACCGACGTTGTACTAGTTCGAGCATGTGTGATTTGTGTCTGTTTGAAGGTTAGAACCGAAACTGTCTGCAACTTCCATCAGACAATGCCAATACTCTTACAACTTAGTACATACATATGTACGCATACAGAAAAAAGAGTAAGATGGTGTATGTTGGACTGCACTGCTGATCGCTTGGACTGTAGGTGTTGTGTATGCAAAACTTGCACGCTGCAACGCAATAAGGCGTTTGCAATAAGGCAACATTCAAAACAAAATGCAATAAGGCGGTTGCAATAAGGCAACATTCAAAAAAAAAACAAAAAAAAAAAAAAAAAAAACAAACAACAATTCAACTATACTCTCCATTTTTTTTTTTTTTCTTTAACAGACATCTAAATTTCCATAAAATAATTAATCAGTAGCATTAAAATTTATCTCGCAAATATATTAAGTTAGTCTTTTATAAACTTGTATTAAAAACAGAAATATATATTTAAGCATTTAAAAACGTATCCTATATATAAATATACTAAATATAAACTACACAATACACACAATTTAAGGAAAATGTCTCAATTAAATAAAACAAAACAAATATTAACCAGAAATATGACTAGACTAGACCCTGACTTGTCAACGGACGATATAACATCCGACTGACTTCCTATGGCAAAATGCTGTTAAGAGCTATTCGTAACAAGATTGAGGGTAAGGCAAATGAAGCGCTATTATAGTCCGGTACTCCACTTGTGTGGCACGACATCAAACAAACCCTGATTAATACATTTTCCGACAAACGCGACGAGTCTACGTTACTGTACGAATTTCATTCTTTATCTCTTCAAAATTTGTCAGTTACTAAGCTTTTTGAAACGATAACAGAAATCAAGACAAGCCTGTTTAATCAGGTTGAAAACCAAGAAATACCGAGTGCAGTAGCTAGTGCAAAGAAAGAGTCATTCAAAAAAATATGTTTAAATACATTTGTTTCAAATATAAAAGGACCTCTGGGTTCTTTCATTCAGGTAAACCTACTTCCTTTATAGATGCCTATGAGTCTGCTATCAAGGAAAGAAACATTTATTATCAGCAACTATTCCGAAAAAGGAAATTTGAAAATACAGGTAGTGGCACGGCCTCCACATATAAGCGTAATGACCAGTGGAGACCTATAGAGAATAAATCAGACAACCAACAACAGTCTTACTCTCATAATTATAGAAATAATCAGAATCAGTCTAAACGTAATAATTATTACGGAAATAACAATCGAGACGGCAATTCACGTTTCAGACGAAATAATGTTAACTCTGATCAGAGATTGGCTATTATGCAAAAACCTGAATAAGCAAACCAACAAAATAGACCTCAGGGAAACCTTTTCAATATTGAAACACCTTCAGCACCTGAAAATTTTCGTCAAGAAGCCTCGGACAGAGAAAAACAATAAATAAAACCAGTAAGAAAAGCAACAGTCGCGCGGCACGCGACAGTGGGATACCCTTCGACCCATGATCTAGTGTAGTTAATTTGTTAAATTCATACACATACACATAGGCACATGCTTGAAAATTATTCCCGACAGATGGCGCTCGCGCTTCGCGCTCGCCCGCCTCCCTTGTTAGCTGATACAAGCACTTGGTTTTATGCTCATACTTTCTTAAATAACTTCCGTGTTCATTGACCGATCGGAACAGATTCGACTATCGTACTGGCCTTGCTAAGTTAGCCACCCTGTACATGGACAACCTTCGTGGCTAATAGAGTGTCAAAGATTGTCCAATCTACTTCTCCTACACAATGGCATCACGTTCAATCTGAAGATAATCCTGCAGATTTGACAAGTCGTGGCATGGTCTCCCAAGATTTAATATCCAGTGACTTATGGTGGCATAGGCCAAAATGGCTAAGGACACCGAAAAACCAATGGAGGATCTCAAATCAGTCACCGTTGGACATAATCCCGAAACAGCGATCCATCAAAGCACATATAGCGCATAGCATTGCGAGTTTTAGCCTATGTACTACGTTTTAGTGCAAGGTCAAAGAAAGCTCATCAACCCTTTTTAAGTCAATTGGGTGCTTTAGAAATTAACAATACTCTCCAACACCTTACCAAAAGAACTCAGCACCTGCATTACTCGATTGAGTACGAATGTCTCCTTCAAAAGAAACTCATTCGTCCATCCTGTTTTTTACTCAATCTGAATCCTTTTATTGACAGCAACGGAATCCTTAGAGCATGTGGTCGAATTCACTCGTCATCAGATTTGAACTATGATGAGCGTCATCCAATTCTCCTACCGTATTCTAGCAACCTTACAAGGCTACTAGTTCGTTTCTCGCATCGCATTGCACTTCACGGAGGGAATCAAGTCCTTATTCGACTAATATGAATATTGGATTCCAAAACTTCGGAATTTAGCAAAGGGCATTATTAACTCCTGTAAGGTCTGCGCTATCCACAAAAAGAGAATTCAATCTCAGCTTATGGGTGATTTACCCATTCATCGGACCACTTTTTCCAGATGTTTACCTATACAGGTATTCATTTTGCTGGGCCATTTGAAATAAAAAGCATTATTGGTCGTGCATGCCGCATTTCCAAAGAATATGTTTGCGTCTTCGTCTGCTTTTGTACCAAGGCCATCCATTTACAACCAACTACTGATCTGATCACCGATGCGTTTCTTGCAGCCTTTACTCGCTTTGTATCCGGACGAGGCTGTCGATTGAAAGTACAGTCAACGGAAGGAACTTTGTTGGCGCTGCGAGAGCTCTCAATGATGGCTTTCTCCACCCTGCAAAGTATCATATAATTTCAAAATTTGCCCATCAACCTCTCACTTGGTATTTTATACCCCCAGGCGCTCCTCATATGGGAGGACTTTGGGGATCAGGAGTCAAAAGTTTTAAGGCCTTATTCTATAAATCTACTTCTTTTGCTAAGTATACTTTCGAAGAATTTGCTACCCTACTATCCAAAATTGAAGCATGGCTTAATTCGAGACCAATTTCATCGATGTCTGAAGATCCAATGGATCCATTAGCTCTAACTCCTGGCTATTTTCTCATTGGAGGTCCTATAGCCGAACCTGAGATTAACGAGAAGTCATCTTCCAATAACAATTCTGTGTTCATTGGAAATATGAATATTTAAAGAAATTACATAAGCGTAATAATAGGCAAAAGTAGTAAACGATTTAGTTGTTGTTAAAGAAGACAACCTTCTCATTAACGAATGGCGTCTTGGTCGCATTCAACAAACATATCATATCATCTCACTTCTAGAGGCGTCATCAAACGCCCCATCACCAAATTAATACTTCTTCCACTCCAAGATGAGCTCCTTTCATCTTTTAATGGTCCAACTGCGAAAAACGAAAATTAATTTTCAAACAAACACATCTAATTATTTTGTTCTTTTATTTATTGTTTCTTATCGTTTTATCGACTTATATACAGCCAATGAGTGATGTAAAATTCATTGTAAAAATGTCTCATTGCTTTAACAATCGTGCCGAGCACAGTAGAGGAACTAATTGCTTCCGATGCACAGTCTGCCGAGGTATTCACCCCCTGCGAAGATGTAGTTCGTTGTCCGAAAAACAGCTGAGAGCCGTTCTCAGCAACAAATACTGTGCCAATTGATTGGCTCACGAACATTCGGAAGGGACGTGCAGAAGTAAGACAAAGTGTCGCATTTGTCATCATAGCCATCATACTCTTATTCACTTCCATGAGAAGGTCCGTCGACGCTCTACTCCCATTCAATCGGCAACCGAGATCCATCGCCATCTCTGACCACGCTGCTGGACCACCGCAATCCCAAATTGCTTCCCACAGCATTCTCGATCGACGAACGTTGTGGCCAAGACGCGCGAGTTACCATAACAGCGACAACCTTGTCTCTTCATCACGAACTCATCTCTACTCTGTCATATCAACGAACGGGATCCGAAGAATGTCAGTAGTGACATACATAAAAATCCTAATAAAGCTGTCGTCTCTACTCGTGAGCATCGAATAACGGGAAAAAAAAGCTCTAGCGTGTAACCATAGAGCATACATAATTGTTTTTCAATAAAGCTTCATCATTCTGAGTTGTACCATCTACCTTGAACAGTCGATCGATTTAATTATCCGCATAAATAAATCATCTATACATTTAAATATAAAGAAAGGATTCATGTGTACATGGATAAGTGTATGGACGCACATCATAGCCTCCCCACCGTCTCGACCCAAGGCAATTTGGTAACTGGCGCAGCCGGCTCGTACTCCACATCCATTGGAAGGAGGGAACCACGAGTATAATAATCAAAAAGTAAGCGAACAAAGAAATTAAAATATAAATTGTGCATATTACTTATGTACATACATGTATACGTATGTATAAACAAGTAAAAAGAAAGAAAAGAAAGATATGTATATGTATGTATAGGTGTAATTCAAATGTACAATGTATTTAAGTGGAGAAGAAGCGTAGTGCATATACACACGTAAATATATGAAATAAGATTAAAAAGGGATATAATAAAAATTAATGTGTATATAAGTGGCGTCATGTGGCTTGCAGTTAGTTACGGTGAAATTGTGTGAGTGTGCGTTCGAACTTGTGTGTGGTCGGCTGAATGCAACCAGTTCGCCTGTGTTGAAACACTTGTTTCAGACCGACGTTGTACTAGTTCGAGCATGTGGATTTGTGTCTGTTTGAAGGTTAGAACCGGAAACTGTCTGCAACTTCCATCAGACAATGCCAATACTCTTACAACTTAGTAAGGTACACATATGTACGCATACAGAAAAAAGAGTAAGATGGTGTATGTTGGACTGTACTGCTGATCGCTTGACCTGTAGGTGTTGTGTATGCAAAACTTGCACGCTGCAACGCAATAAGGCGTTTGCAATAAGGCAACATTCAAAACAAAATGCAATAAGGCGGTACGCAATAAGGCAACATTCAAAAAAAAAAACAAAAAAAAAACAAAAAAAAACAAACAACAATTCAACTATACGCTCCATTTTTTTTTTTTTTTCTTTAACAGACCTCTAGAATTTCCATAAAATAATTAATCAGTAGCATTAAAATTTATCTCGCAAATATATTAAGTTAGTCTTTTATAAACTTTATTAAAAACAGAAATATATATTTAAGCATTAAAAACGTATCCTATATATAAATATACTAAATATAAACTACACAATACACACAATTTAAGGAAAATGTCTCAATTAAATAAAACAAAACAAATATTAACCAGAAATATGACTAGACTAGACCCTGACTTGTCAACGGATGATATAACATCCGACTGACTTCCTATGGCAAAATGCTGTTAAGAGCTATTCGTAACAAGATTGAGGGTAAGGCAAATGACGCTATTATAGTCCGGTACTCCACTTGTGTGGCACGACATCAAACAAACCCTGATTAATACATTTTTTTTTCCGACAAACCGGACGAGTCAACGTTACTGTACGAATTTCATTCTTTATCTCTTTAAAATTTGTCAGTTACTAAGCTTTTTGAAACGATAACAGAAATCAAGACAAGCCTGTTTAATCAGGTTGAAAACCAAGAAATACCGAGTGCAGTAGCTAGTGCAAAGAAAGAGTCATTCAAAAAAATATGTTTAAATACATTTGTTTCAAATATGAGCCGACCTCTGGGTTCTTTCATTCAGGTAAACCTACTTCCTTTATAGATGCCTATGAGTCTGCTATCAAGGAAAGAAACATTTATTATCAAGCAACTATTCCGAAAAAGGGAAATTTGAAAAATACAGGTAGTGGCACGGCCTCCACATATAAGCGTAATGACCAGTGGAGACCTATAGAGAATAAATCAGACAACCAACAACAGTCTTACTCTCATAATTATAGAAATAATCAGAATCAGTCTAAACGTAATAATTATTACGGAAATAACAATCGAGACGGCAATTCACGTTTCAGACGAAATAATGTTAACTCTGATCAGAGATTGGCTATTGTGCAAAAACCTGAATAAGCAAACCAACAAAATAGACCTCAGGGAAACCTTTTCAATATTGAAACACCTTCACGCTTACCAAAATTTTCGTCAAGAAGCCTCGGACAGAGAAAAACAATAAATAAAACCAGTAAGAAAGGCAACAGTCGCGCGGCACGCGACAGTGGATACCCTCCTCCGATCTAGTGTAGTTAATTTGTTAAATTCATACACATACACATAGGCACATGCTTGAAAATTATTCCCCGACAGATGGCGCTCGCTTCGGCCTCGCCCGCCTCCCTTGTTAGCTGATACAAGCACTTGGTTTTATGCTCATACTTTCTTAAATAACTTCCGTGTTCATTGACCG
>JAEIFQ010000646.1:0-25909 GCA_018904025.1 Zaprionus vittiger | reverse complement strand
TAGCGTTTTATCGTCTATAAACGTTGCAAAATACCCGTGCACCGCCAATTGAGGGCTTATTCATTGGCCCACAAAGTCAGAGTGCACCAGGTCAAGAATGCCCGCAGACCTATTCTCTGATCTTACCGAATTGCTTTTGGCATATCTTACATTTTGCACATGTTTCCACACAAATGTTCTTTATATCAAAACTCATGTTTGCATTCAAGCCGAATAACATGCCATTATTGGCCATCTTTTGTAAACTTGTGTAGTTCAGGTGACCGAACCGATTGTTCCATTTTTTCCATTTGTGCTCTTATAGGCTGCGACACAAAACACTTATTTATTTCGTTTTCAAATATATACAGCCCGTTTCTATTTTGTGCTTTTAACAAAACTTCATGCCCGTCCATTATTCTGGCTTCATTGTTTTCAAATATTACTTTAAGTCCATTTTTATTGGCTTTCCCGACCTTCCGCACAAATAGAATTATTTCCAGCTAGCATTATTTTTTCTTTATGCTCGTAAAATTCTATAAGCATCGAGCGAGTACAACACAAGTGGGCGGTTGCACCACTATCCAAACACCACATTTCTTTTGCGAGTTCATTATTCGTAGCCACAGTCAAAACAGTGAAATTTGTTTTCTTTACGGACTTATCTTCTTCTGGTTTAGTCGACTTCTCTTTCACTTTACAATTTGCCGCAATGTGACCACGACAACCACACGACCAGCAAACGACATTCGATTTGCCACTCTGTTTTGTGTTTGAAGAACCATTTGACTTGTTTGACTGATTATCCGTACGCGCTGCAAATATTTTCTGCTCACTTTTCTCTGTGTATTCATCACATACCTTCCTTCTTTCGCCTTCTTCAAGCAATTTGACTTTCAGTGCACTAACACTAGGCAAGACATCACGCGATTCGATGTCAACAATAAAGTTCTCGAATGATTCATTTAAGCTTGACAGCAAAATGATCGCAAGCATTTCATCAGTAACCGTTATCTCTATTTCTTGCAGTTTTTCAACTATATCGCAAAAACTATTCACATGTGTTCCAATGCTATCATTTGCACCCATTTTCAAATATAAAAATTGTTTAAACAAATGAATACGACGCGCGGGGCCCTTTGGCGTATTTATGTCCATTAATTTGTTCCACGCATCCAACGCTCCCTGGCAGGGCTTCACATTATTTATTTGTGATGGCTTTATGCACAATACATTTTGTTCTTCTCTCCCATTTTCGCTTTTTATTTAACGACCGCATACAACTGACCATAATTCAGTATGTGCCAAAACGCTTTGCATTTGTAGAGCCCATGCACTATAATTGTCATCGCCTAGCTTTTCTATGGCGAACATTCCCGAATTCATTTTGAGCAGCACTTGCCCTGAAAGTCCAGAATAATCGCGCACGAACAATTCACTTTCACAAGATTTACTAAAAACACGTGTTTTTCACACACCGAGTCTGTCAATACATACATATACATATATGTACATGCGTGTCCAGAAGCTCCAGAATAAACTACCGACGAATTATTCAATTTCACACGCACTCCTCTTACAAGTTCCTGGGCCCATAAGCTTTTCGAGGTCGATTTATTAGGACAATGTAATGATCTTTATTCAATATATAGTAATGTATTATAACTTCATTCGACTACGGATTACAAAAGACTGCGCTATTACACACAAGCAACGTTCGAATCAGGGGTTGCCAGACGTATTATAAAAATAGCGGGGCATGCAGCGTTGCCAGTAATATTAATATTCTCAACAAAAATCAACCGAAAATCATTAAAAAAAGTTAAGAAAAATTATATTCCCTTTCGTACTTTTGTATTTGATATTTAACAATTTTTCCAATTACTAATATGGATAAAGTACTGGTAACTAAGGTTTTAGTTCTGGATACAAATCCGGCCAGCTTCGCCTCTCCATACAAGTTCAAGGTGGAATACACATGCTACGAGCATTTGGAGCATAAAATAGAGATCAAGGTTGTGTATGTTGGTTGCTCTTTGGACGACGAATATAACCAGGATTTGGACAGTATATTTATTCGACCTGTTACTGAAGGATGTTATGCATTCGAAATTGAGTGCTCTCTGAAAATTTAAAATTTGTTGTATTTGACAATCCACTTTTTCAAGATTTCGTTTTGGACACTTATTTTGAAGCTGCAGTCTGCCACAACGCGAGCGACGCGGGGAAGCTACAGGAGAATGGAGGAGCTTCTTTTCAGACAAAACAAACGGGAGCCGGAATGACGCAAGTAAGAGGAAATCAAGATGTTTCAAGGCATTATGGACTATCGTCCCTATTATATAAATTTTCATTGCAAAAATAAAATATTTTTTTTTATAAATTTCTAAAAATAATTTAATATGTATATTCAAAGATTTTACCTAAAGATTTTACTTCAGAGCCGATGGCTTGTATGCGGAGTTGTTTAATGCCGGTGGTAATAAGCTGATTGGATTCATGCAGCGTAATTTGTCCAGTACTAAACAAGAGTGATCAGGCGATTTGTACCAATTAACGGGAAATTAACAGATCCTTGCATAACGCTAAATCCTGGATCCCAATAAGGTTTCAGACAAGATCGTGTGACCCTTTTAATCTGGAAGCGGAATGCTGAAATACATCGTAATAGCACTATTTTTTATAAAAGTCTCCAGCTCTTTGCATACGCCGATGTTACCGACATTATTGGATGTTGCAAATGAGATGTTACTGCTGAATTTTCCGCGATCAAAATAGAATCAGCAAAACTAGGTTTGGATGTACCTATGTGTCGATAAAAACTAAGCAAGGTTTCTAGTTTAGTTCTCTATCTTGGCTGACTTGCGTTCGAAGTTAACTTCCTCAAGTTGTTTAGTTTCGAGCAGGGACCGTAACGGTTATACTTTTTATTAAAAAATTTTCAAAATAAGAGTTATAAACTAATTTTTTAATTTAAAAATCATTTTTAATTATTATATTTGATTTTTAAAAATAAAAATCAATTTATAACTTTTATTTTTGATTTTTTAAAGCGACTTAAGTTTAAGGGCAAAATATATAAAATACACAAGAACCTCCTCATCACACACATTTGCAGTGGATCAACTCATAAAAACTTCAAGATTAATAGCGACATGCTTCGAAAAGCCGATATATTATCTAGCTCGTTTTATAAGCAATTTCAATTTGATTTTTATTTATGATTATACCCTTCGACCATTGAAAATGGTCAAAAAAGGGTATACTAACTGTTGTAGTTTAAGATTTTTAAAAGTCCTTTTAAATAATAAGTCAAACTTTAGTGATTTATGATTATGTATATTTTTAATTTAACTGCAACACCAGCACCACGACTTGCTTTCAGTAGAAAACGCAAAAGAAGAAGAAGGAAATCAAAAGTGTGACCATGCATGTCAAATATTATTTAGTGTTGTTAAACGTCATTTTGTTGTTGAATAGAGGTATTCCAACACGCCCCCTCAAAAATAACGTCTACAATTAATAAACAAAAGAAAGTATTCATTAGCAACTATCATATGTGGGTGGTCTGCATTCTGGGAAGTGTTTACTGATCCAGCATTCGCTGCGAGGATACGGGGAAACCCAGAAAAACCCGATCAGATCATTGTGACAAAATATGTTTACAGAAATTAAATTTAAAAAAATTATCGTTGAGCAATTGATTGGTCGTCTTGCAGCAAACCCAATTTGTCTCGTAGCTCCACAAATCTTGCAGCAGGTAACGGTTTTGTAAATATGTCAGCCAGTTGGTTCTCTGTAGAAATATACTCAAGATAAATCACATTATTCTGAACTTGCTATCTTGTAAAATGATATTTAATATCAATATGTTTAGCTCGTTTATGACATGAGGGGTTGTTTGCTATGCTAATACAGCCTTGATTGTCTTCGTAAATTTTAATGGGGCTTTCTAGTTTAATGTTAATACTAGTTAATAAAGATTTAAGCCATAGAGCTTCTCTCACGGCTTCAAATAGGGCCATATACTCAGCTTCAGTTGATGAGGCTGCTACTGAGTTCTGTCTCTTCGTGTTCCAACAAATAAGATTAAAATCAAACATTTTGAATAAGTACCCTGATATACTTTTTCTATCAATTTCATTACCACCCCAATCAGAATCCACAAAACCAATTAATTTATTATCGAATGCCAAATTCTTTTTTAAAATTAATTTCATATCGATAGTGCCCTTCAAATATCTAAGAACGCTTTTTAAGTTCTGCCATAACTCTGAGTTATTTTTGCTACTATATCTACTCAAGATATTTACTGCAGCAGTTAAATCTGGGCGTGTACAAAGCATTATGTACATTTAATATCCTATAAGGTTACGGCATTGGGCATTGCCGTTTTCACCTGAATTAAGTAATTCATAATTTATTTTGCTAGGTAAAGGAGTACTAACTGCATTACAATTTTCCATGTTAAATTTACTTAGAATTCTTTAAACATATGCAGATTTGCTTAAATAAATTTTATCTTCATGCATTTCTATCCTAATTCCAATAATATGTTTTATTTCATTTAGGTCAGTCATTCTGAACTTTTCCATTAAATACTTTTTGAATTTATTCATTCTTGTCATATCTTCTGTAACTATAACCACATCATCTACATATAATAATACATATATGTTTTCATTGATGTTACCTTTGTCTAAAATATATATACAGCGATCAACTGGAGAGTTTGCAAACTCACAGTCTTTCAATGCTTGCTCAAATACTTCAAACCAGCATCTAGCCACTTGCTTGAGTCCGTAAATTGCCTTATTCAATTTACACACATTGTTACTATTGCACGATATACCTTGAGGAATTCTCATATATATTTCCCCTTTTAACGTGCCATTTAAGAAAGCTGTTTTTACATCCATTTGATGGACTTTTAAGTTATACTGTATTGCCAGTGATAATATGAATTGAAAACTTGAGATTCTAGCTACAGGAGCAAATGTCTCTTCATAGTCGACTTGGTATTTTTGAGTGAATCCTCGTGCAACCAATCTAGCTTTGTATCTAATTGGATTTCCAAGTTCATTATATTTAACAGAAAATACCCATCTGCTATCTACAATATTTTTGTTTTCAGACCTTTTTGTTATTGTCAAAGTATTGTTAATTTTATGAGCACTTAACTCTGTATTGATGGCTTCTTCCCAACAAGATTTATCATCTTTGTATTGAATTTCATCAAATGAATTTGGGACATCGTTAAATATAGTGTGAGCATTTAGAACAAATTTATTTAAACTATTATCCTCTTCATTATAGGATATCTGAGGCTTAGTCTTTAATCTCTCACTTCTTCTATTAACAATTTCTATGCCATCATTTTGAATTGGATTCTTATTATTTCCCATTTCTTTAAAGTGCTCTGCTGTTTCATTTTCCCTACTCTCATTGGGGTTGCTCGATTCCTTACTTTCATTCAGGAGATCATCGCGTTTTCTTTTCTTACTCTCATTCAGAAAATATTCATTACTTTCCTTACTATCTTTCAGGAATTCTGTGTTGTCGCATTCCTTACTCTCATTCGGGAATTCTGTTTGTATTATTTCCCTACTATCATTCGGACAATTTTTATCTTCACTTTCCTTACTGTCCTTCAGGAACACTGTTTTAAATTTAACAGCTCTAGAATTAACCATATTGGTTTCATCGACAACAACATCCCTCGCGACAATAAATTTTTCATTTACAGCATCCCACAACTTAAATCCATTGGGTTCGTACCCCACAAAAATACTTTTAAGTGATTTATCATTAAATTTTCCTTGTTTGTTTTTAATATGCACATCAACAGTTGCACTCTCAAATGTTTTAAGTAGGGCTTCTTATTGTGCCACATCTCATATGGGGTCTTTGAACTATCTACAAGCGCTCTGCTAGGAATTCTGTTGATTAAATAAGTTGCAGTTAAAACTGCTTCACCCCAAAAGTTGTTGTCTAGTTTTGCACCACTAACCATGGCTCGAGCTTTTTCTGTAATAGTTCTTATCATTCTCTCAGAAACACCGTTTAACTGAGGTGTATGTGGCACTGTTAAGTGATAAGAAATTCCTTTCTTAACACAATACTGCCTCATCTCATTTGAAAGGTATTCTCTACCATTGTCAATGTATAAATTAACAACCTTTAAGCAATTGGCTACAAAGTCTTGAAACATGCTAAACACATCAGATTTGTATTTAATTAAATAAGTTACACAATAATGTGTAAACTGATCAACAAAGATCACAAAATAATTTTTATCATTTAAGGTAACTGGAGTAATTGGCCCACAAACATCTGAGTGTACTACAAAAAGTGGCCTTTTAATATGGGTCTTCTCTTTCAATTGTTTAAAAGGAAGTCTTGCTTGTTTACCATTTAAACAGGGTTCACAAATTTCACATGACAACTCTAAGTTGTTTAGAAGACATTGATCGCTAAACATATTCTTTCGTTTTATTTCTAATAGTTTGCCTTTGCTTATATGGCCAAACCTCTCATGCCATAAACGAAAATTATTTTTATGCTCAGCATTTATAGAATAGGCTTTAAAATGTATCATAGGTACATTGTTTAACATACCTGAATTTTTTACAACCATCAGCCCATTTTTCAAAATGGTTACACCGCTTTTGTCAAATTCAATCGACATTCCTGCCTCTTGGAGACGCTTTACGGACATCAAATTACCAGCAGCTTCCTTAGAAAATAGTACATCCTCCAGTGTAATCTCATAATCATTTCGCAGCCGGACAATACCACGCCTAGTGGCATAAATAAGTTTGCCTTGCTTGGCCACTGCAATCTTAAGTGGAGGCATCAACTCCACACTGTCAGTATATAGCGACTCATCATTTATAAAATGGTCGCTAGCACCAGAATCAAGGATAAACCCGCAGTTATTCATCACTGAGGTGTTATTCACTTCTTTTACCATGAACGCAATGCCGTCTGATGTTGCAGTTTGAGCTTGTTTTTTCTTTATTTTTATCATTTATTATTCTTTTACGTATAATAAAAAAAATCTTTTTTAATGTGCCCTTCTCTGCCACAATGGTGACATTTGACTCTATTCTTGGAATTTCCCTTGAATGTTTTCTTTTGCTTAGTTCCCCGATTTTTAGACAAATTATTTTTATAAGTGTTATTTTTGCTGTGCACGATAGCGTTCATAACTTTCTTGCTTGTATTTTTTACAAACGCCAACGTCAAATTTTCTTCAGATAATGTCTCTATCGCTGTCACGACTCCATCGTAACACGAATTGTTGTTGCACCAGCTGCCAACAATTCACTAATAAGTTCGTCAAAGATATGGAAATGGTTTAAAAGTGACATCTCACTCGATAGCTTCAGAGAAAGCAAACGTTTTCGTAGCGCCAGTTGCGACGCCAAACTTTTTCGTTCGTAAATGGCATCCAAATTTTCAAGAATTTGACGCGCCGGAATATCGCTTGCCGCGAAATTTAAAATCGAGTCGCTTAGGTACTCTATTATAGTACTTTTTGCACAACGCTCTGCCTTTCTCCAGGGATCATCTACCTCGTCAGGCATTAAACTGTTAACTACCTTAAGCACATCTAGTTCAGCTAAAAGAGCCCTGATTCTAAATTTCCAAATCGCGTACTTCTCGCCATCGAACGGCTTAATATTACGTTTAGCCTTATCCATTTTACCACTCATACATACACAGCAATATATATATATTTTTAAAAAAGCACGTGGCACCCAAGTTCTGTGAAAGGATGAATTTCACAATTTATTTTAGTTTCAGAATTAAATTGTTTATATGCCATGGACTGGGCCCATAACCTGTTGTATTTTAAGATTTTTAAAAGTCCTTTTAAATAATAAGTCAAACTTTAGTGATTTATGTTTATTTATATTTTTAATTTAACTGCAACACCAGCACCACGACTTGCTTTCAGTAGAAAACGTAAAAGAAGAAGAAGGAAATCAAAAGTGTGACCATGCATGTCAAATATTAATTAGTGTTGTTAAACGTTATTTTGTTGTTGAATAGAGGTATTCCAACACTAACTTTGTGCAAATGTATGTAACAGGCAGAAGGAGGCGTCGAAGTATATATATTCTTGCTCAGGATCACTAGTCGAGTTGATTGAGCCATGTCCGTCTGTCTGTCTGTCTGTGTGAACGCACAGATCTCAGCTATTATAAAAGCTAGAGTTACCAAATTTGGCAGGAAGACTACTGTGTACTATAAGCTGATCAAGTTTATTTCAAATGTTATGTGCCACGCCCCCGCAAATAAATAATTTAATTTTTGAACTTAATTTGTAAGCGCTGTATAAAAGATACAACTTTCTGACTTTAACATATACTAAGCTCATTAAAATATCTACGTATTCTCGAAATTGCAATCCGATCGGACAATAAACACAGAAGTTATTTAAGGAAGTATGTGCATAAAACCAAGTGCTTGTATCAGCTAACAAGGTAGGCGGGCGAGCGCCATCTGTCGGGAATCATTTTCAAGCATGTGCCTATCTATATGTGTATGAATTTAACAAATTAAACTACACCGGAACATAGGTCGAAGGGTATTCCTTTGTCGCGTGCAGCGCGACTGTTGCTTTTCTTACTGGTTTTTATAATAAAAATCATTCATTACTATAAAAGTTAAAAATTGATTTTCATTTTTAAAAATCAAATATAAAAATTGAAAAACAAGTTAACGCGGTTTTTGTGTTCGCCGACAAAAACTAGCACGTTACGATTTTTCCCACATTTTTTAGAGACTTTTAAAAGCTTTGATTTTTTAAATATCATAATTATTATTTACGGTCCCTGGTAGATACTGTCCAAATCCTGGTTATATTCGTCGTCCAAAGAGCAACCAACATACACAACCTTGAACTCTATTTTATGCTCCAAATGCTCGTAGCATGTGTATTCCACCTTGAACTTGTATGGAGAGGCGAAGCTGGCCGGATTTGTATCGAGAACTAAAACCTTAGTTACCACTACTTTATCCATATTAGTAATTGGAAAAATTGTTAAATATCAAATACAAAAGTACGAAAGGGAATATAATTTTTCTTAACTTTTTCTAATGATTTTCGGGGTATTTTCTAATAGACTATGATGACAATAATAACTTGTAGTCTAGCCCTTAGCTGTGTGTGTGACAGAAAAAGTCAAGGTACCTTGGATTCGAAAAATTTGAGAGAAAAAAGCAAGTGTAACTATTTTTCTAGAAAATATAGTAAGCAAAAAATAATCAGGATAATAATAGAGGCTAAGAACTCGGAACCAGAGACCGTAAATAATAATTATGAGATTTTAAAAATCAAAGCTTTTCAAAGTCTCTAAAAAATGTGGGAAAAATCGTACCGTGCTAGTTTTTATCGGCGGACACAAAAACCGCGTTAACTGTTTTTTTTCCAATTTTTAATTTAAAAATTGTTTTTCAAAATTTATATTAGATTTTTAAAAATGAAAACCAATTTTTAACTTTTATATTCGATTTTTAAAATAAAAACGAAAAAGTAAGAGAAATGAATTGATTTTTATTATAAAAATCAGAAAAAAAAATCAAATGGAAATTCCTTATATACCGAGCTAGATAATATATCGGCTTTTCGAAGCATGTCGCTATTAATCTTGAAGTTTTTACGAGTTGATCCCCCGCAAATATGTCTGATGAGGAGGTTCTTGTGTATTTTATATATTTTGCCCTTAAACTTAAGTCGCTTTAAAAAATCAAAAATTTTTAATTTAAATTTTTAATTAAAAAATTAGTTTATAACTCTTATTTTGAAATTTTTTTAATAAAAAGTATAACCGTTACGGTCCCTGCTCGAAACTAACCAACTTGAGGAAGTTAACTTCGAACGCAAGTCAGCCAAGATAGAGAACTAAACTAGAAACCTTGCTTAGTTTTTATCGACACATAGGTACATCCATATTTCAGCATTCGGCTTCCAGATTAAAAGGGTCACACGATCTTGTCTGAAACCTTGTTGGGATCCACGATTTAGCGTTATGCAAGGATCTGTTAATTTCCCGTTAATTGGTACAAATCGCCTGATCACTCTTCTTTAGTCCTGGTCAAAGGACGCTGCATGAATCCATGACGAAGTATATTCTTTAGCTAAAATCTTTGAATATATTAAATTAATTATAGAAATATTTAAAAAACCAGTAAGAAAAGCAACAGTCGCTCGGCACGCGACAGTGGGATACCCTTCGACCTACGTTCCTAATATATATGTACACATATGCATATGCACATGATTTGAAATTATTCTCGATAGATGGCGCTCGCGCTTTGCGCTCGCCAGCCTCCCTTGTTAGTAGACACAAGCATTTGGTTTTATGCTCATACTTTCTTGAATAACTTTTGTGTTTATTGTCCGATCGGATTGCAATTTAGAGAATAAGTAGATATAACTATCAGATAAGTATATGTTAAAGTCAGAAAGTCTTATCTTTAATACAACGCTTACTTTTTTTTTTTTTTTCCTTTAACTTCTAGTGGAGCATAGGGCCTCAGATAAGGCTTTCCATCTTCTTCTATTGCTGGCTGTTGTCTTGCATTCGTTCCATGAGATTCCTGCTTCGACTAGCTCATTGTCAACTCTTCTTCTCCACGTTTGTTTCGGACGGCCTCTTTTTCTGTTGCCTTTTGGGTTCCAATCGAGTGCTTGGCGGCATATTGAGTCATGTGGTTTTCTCAATGTGAGACCTATCCAACTCCACTTCTTTTTCTTTATTGTTTGCTCAAGTGGCTCGCAGTTAGTTTGCTGGTACAACTGGCTTTTGGTGATGGTGACTGGCCAGAAGATTCCCACTATTCTACGTAGGCATTTGTTCACAAATACTTGAGCAGATGATAATTCTCGTTCAGTATAACTCCACGTTTCACTGCCGTACAAGAGGACCGCTAGCACACATGCCTTGAAGATCCTAATTTTTGTGCTGGTTGCAATTTGTCTGGTCTTCCATGTAGTGTGTAGTTGACCGTGTGCGGCCCTTGATTTGGCAATTCTGCTGCTGATGTCTTCTTTTGTGCCACCAGTTCTTGACATTACGCTGTCCAAGTAGCAGTATTCCCTGACCTCTTCTATTTGTTGTGTACCGATAGTGATGGTGTTGGTGTTATCGGTGTTGATGCGCATTAGTTTGGTCTTGTTGATGTTTATGTTAAGACCTTTGGATTGTGTAGCTGCGCATAGATTGTTCATCAGTGTTTGCATACTTGTGTGTGTGTTGGTTATAAGACCGATGTCATCAGCGAAGTCTAAGTCGCCAAGTTTCCGTGTTGGGTTCCACCATATGCCAAGTGTTTCTCTTGAAATTTGCCGTAGGGCTTCGTCTAGGATTGTTATGAAAAGCAGTGGTGATAGTACACAGCCCTGCCTCACACCGTTCCGTACCTCGAACTCGTCACTCCTTACGCCGGTATGTAGTACACTACACTTAGCTTCAGAGTACAGAGCTCTAATTACTCTGATGATTTTGGATGGAATGCCTTTCTTCGCCAAAGCTTTCCATATTTCGACTCGCATTTAAACAACGGACACGATTCGCTCACTGCAAAACAACGCTTACTAATTGAGTTTAAAAATTAAATTATTGATTTGCGGGGGCGGTGGGCGTGGCACCCAACATTTGAAATAAACTTCATCTGCGCCTGGTACACAGACAGACATGGCTCAATCGACTTGGCTAGTGATCCTGAGCAAGAATATATAAACTTTGTGGGGTCTCCCATGCCTCCTTCCGCCTGTTACATACATTTGCACAAAGTTAGTATACCCTTTTTTGACCATTTTCAATGGTCGAAGGGTATAAAAAGATTTTATTTTTGCAATGAAAATTTAAATAATATGGACGATAGCCAATAATGCTTTGAAACATCTTGATTTTCTCACACTTGCGTCATTCCGGCTCCCGTTTGTTTTGTCTGAAAAGAAGCAGCTTCTCCTTTCTCCTGTAGCTTCCACGCGTCGCTCGCGTTGTGGAAGACTGCAGCTTCAAAATAAGTAACCAAAACGAAATCTTGAAAAATTGGCTTGTCAAATACAACAAATTTTAAGTTTTCATTCATCGTCCCAGTTGATTACAGACCGTGCAAAGTGGGTTTGACGAGTGTCAATATGACGCATCAATTTGTCATGATTTTCATATTTGACATTTACATGGTAAGTTAAGCGAAAGAATTCCTGGCGACGAAACAGAGCAATTAGGTAAATGCAAGTCATTCCAGTAAGATCGTTCTCGAAAATCAATTCAATATCCGGCGGCGAGCACTCAATTTCGAATGCATAACATCCTTCAGTAACAGGTCGAACAAAGATACTGTCCAATTCCTGGTTATATTCGTCGTCCAAAGAGCAACCAACATACACAACCTTGAACTCTATTTTATGCTCCAAATGCTCGTAGCATGTGTATTCCACCTTGAACTTGTATGGAGAGGCGAGGCTGGCCGGATTTGTGTCGAGAACTAAAACCTTAGTTTCCAGTACTTTATCCATATTAGTAATTGGAAAAATTGTTAAATATCAAATACAAAGTACGAAAGGGAATATAATTTTTCTTAACTTTTTAATGATTTTCGGTTGATTTTCTAATAGACTATGATGAAAATAATAACTTGTAGTCTAATAACTTAGCCGTATGTGTGACAGAAAAAGTCAAGGTGATTGTGTACCTCAATACATATATGTACATAAATATATAAAGTTACATAAAGTTAACAAGTGTCTCAATTATTGGTGTCAGTTAATCTTAAAACGAACAACTATACACATGTGTTTGATACTTGCATGTTAGAAATGTGCATACATATGTACATATACATATAAATTACCTAAAGCTTTTGAACTAAAACAAATAAAATAAAGCAACTTCACATTCGTTACATATTGAAATTCAATTTTCGGAATTTGCTGGTTACATTTGTTGTATTGCAGTTTTGGACAACAATTTAGAATTGTTGCTGCAATTGTTGAACACAAAGTTCAAAGTCGCTTAGTCGGTCATTGAACTTTCGCTATTTGCCTGTTCCGCTTTGGTGGCTGTGATTATACCTATTTTTCTTCTGTTCTGCTTAGCAAAGAAGTCGACTGATCTTGGTGCATTGAGTGCTCCGTTATTTCGTGTAGCCGTTTTTTCCGTTAATTGTTTGCCTTCTCAGCTGAACACTTACGTCTTACATAGCTTATACCCTGTACACATAGGTAAAAGGGTATATAGGTCGAACGGTCAAGTTGTATATTGAACATTAATTTTCTTGTTGATTACTGGATATCATTTAGCATTTATTCCCATTAAAGTTCGTAAGCTAGTAAAGTTAAGTTACTAATCATGGGCAATGTAAAAGATTCCAAACCAGCAAGCAGCTCTAAGCGTATGGCAACAATAGTTCAAGCATTAGATCGGCTGAAATTTGATATTGAGCGCATGAAGACTTCGTTTGAGCAAAAAACAATATCTTTCAAAAAAACACAGCTCGAGTGTCGTCTTGAGATTTTAGAAAGATATATTGGAAAGGCAATGGGCCTACAAACTCAACTAGAGAGTAATGATCCAAGTGGTGTCACAAGAGGGGCGCTTGAGGATTTGTGTGTTGCCACCAAAGCTTTGTTTTTAAATGCTGTTAAGCAAAACAGGCCTGAAGTATGCACTGTCACTGCTAGTACAAGTCATCATGCTCAATTGCCAAAAATGTCTCTTCCAAAATTTAGTGGCAAGCATTCAGCTTATAGGAATTTTAGGTGCCTCTTTAATACATTGGTTGATGCCGATCATTCACTATCAAAGGTAGAAAAATTTAATTACTTTCTATCATGTCTAACAGATGAAGCGTTAGGAGTGGTGAAACCATTTCATTTGTCAGACAGTAATTATCAAAAGGCTTTGGAGAGTCTTGATGCTGTTTATGATAATAAATACCTCATTTTTTTTGATACTGTGTCTCAATTGTTGGAATTGCCAAGCATGTCCAAGGCATCGCCAGGAGGTCTGCGATCAATTATTGATACAGTTTCTACCATTTATTCATCGCTGTTGTCGCTGGCAACTGATAAGGACATTGCCAACGCTATGATTATCCATATGGTCATGTCTAAGGTGGACCAAGCGACCAAGTCTAGATACGAAGAACAGCTTGATTACCACAAGCTGCCTTCCTGATCTGATTGCGCCACTCATTTAAATAGACGTTATCAATATTTAGCAGCAGAAGAGTCAAGGAAGGCGAAAGGCAAACCAAAAGATAATCCAAAGGGGCATAGTAAGGCTTCGTTTTCGTGTGCACAGGGCAATCAAGAATTGCAGAAATCTAGCAAGAAAACAGGGATCAGTTGCAATTATTGTCAGAGCCTGGAACACAAAATTGATTCGTGTCCCTCTTTCAGCTCTATTTCTGTGACAGATCATTTTGCATTTGTAAAGGCTAATAAACTATGCATAAATTGTTTAAATAGTGGCCATATGGTTTCAAATTGTAAAGCATCAAAGTGTCGGGTGTGCACAAAGTCTCACCATTCCCTACTTCATAGATATGAGTCAAGAGTTCAACAAATTCCTAGTGCCGCATACACAGGTCACGTGCTTAGCACTGATCAAGTTATTTTAGCGACGGTGAGTGTCGATTTGGTCAAGTTCACGTGGCCAGAGCCTTGTTGGATTCAGGGTCGCAAATTAATTGTATGTCTGAATCTTTGGCGCAACATTTAAGATTGCAGCGAGAAAGGTCAGCAATAAGCGTCATAACAGTAGGTAAATCAACTAAATCAATAAAACATAAAGTATCTGCTTATGTCGAGTCTCGCTTAAATTCGTATGGCTTTTCAACCGATTTTTGGGTATTAAATAATGTATCTTCGTGTCAGCCTGGGCAAATGCTGCCTTCTGACAAATGGAAAATACCTGCAAACATAGAATTGGCCGATCCAGAGTTTCATAAACCTGCAAAGATTGATTTGTTGCAAGGGCGGAAGCATTCATTGATTTGCTGTGCGTCGGGCAAATTAAATTAAGTACAAGTAGATATATAATGGGGGTTCTGGGACAAAAAGTGGAGTGGGGAATAAAAATGAATGGGGTTTGACGAGGAGGGGTTAGGTAATTAAGGTACCTAATTAGCATATTTAATGGGTTTATGGGCTAGATCGGTCAATTTAGGGTCCTAATTAGCATATTTAATGGATGTTTCTGGGACAAAAAGTGGAGTGGGTGGATAAAATTAGCGGTGCGTGACGAGGGGTCGGAAATTTAGGGTCCTAATTAGCATAATAACTGGGTGTTATGTATATGTGTAGGTGATAAATTAGGGTGGTGAGTGTTAAAGGTTAACAGGAGAGTATATGAAAATGAGCATGCATGATCATGTTTACATGCACACGTATTAGGGTGTGTGGGTGCATGCACGCTTCAGTGCACACACGCGTGTGACTCATGAGGTTAACAGGTGAGTATATGCAAATGAGCACGCATGATCGTGTTTACATGCACACGTGTTAGGGTGGGTGGGTGAATGCATGCATCAGTGCACACATCCTAACACATAGGGATCGCTGACGAGGGTAATATTTGAGAGACCGGGACACCCTATCACAACATGTTAATGTGTGTATCGCTTCTTTTGTGACCCTAGCCGTGACCGTGAGCATGAAAACGGTAAGGGTGTCCTCAAGCGTGCTAATTTATCGTCAGCCCGTGGTTAATCATGAAATATGTAAACAGCTACCACAACAACTTGTTGATTATGTATATTAGTTTTGTGTATGTGTGCGTGTGTGTGATCAGTAACCCTATTTTAGTATACTTATTTTCTAATTGATAATTCAGTGTGAGAAATTTCACGGCAACCCATATGAAATTAGTATCCTTATCATGATATGTTAGTGCGTAAGCAAAACACTGCAACCTGTTGTCCTAACGCTTTACTATGTTTGTTTGAACCTGTTCTCCATCTATTCGGCGTGGGAACTGTTAGTATAATTTTATGCAGCTAAACAGCTGAACAACAACAACAGCTAAACAACAACAACAACAGCTAAACAGCTAAACAACAACAACATCTAAATAGCTAAAGAACAGCTAAGCTGCTAAACAACAAGAACAATAACAGCAATAACAGTTAAACAGCAACAACGGCTAAACAGCTAAACAACAACAACAGCTAAATAGCCAAACAACAACAACAGCAACAACAAGTTGATTTTTAATAAAATTTTTATTTTATAAATCTTAAGGCTAGTTTATTTTAATAATTAATTATTTTTTCAGCCTCGTTTTTATACCCTTCGACAATTGAAAATGGTCAAAAAAGGGTATACTAACTTTGTGCAAATGTATGTAACAGGCAGAAGGAGGCGTGGCAGACCCCATAAAGTATATATATTCTTGCTCAGGATCACTAGCCGAGTCGATTGAGCCATGTCTGTCTGTCTGAATGTCCGGATGACGAGATGAACACACAGATCTCAGCTATTATAAGAGCTAGAGATACCAAATTCTGCATGAACATTTCTGTGTAGCCTCCGCAAATCAATAATTTGATTTTTGAACTCAATTTGTAAGCGTTGTATTGAAGATAAAACTTTCTGACTTTAACATATACTATACTGATAGTTATATCTACATATTTTCTAAATTGCAATTCAATCGGCCAATAAACACAAAAGTTATTCAAGAAAGTATGAGCATAAAACTAAGTGCTTGTGTCAGCTAACAAGGGAGGCAGGAGAGCGCGAAGCGCGAGCGCCATCTATCGAGAATAATTTCAAATCATGTGCATATGTATATGTCTTCATACATAGGAACATAGGTCGAAGGGTTTTCCATTGTCGCGTGCCGCGCGACTGTTGCTTTTCTTACTGGTTTTGGTATCGCTCACTGCAGCATGCACAGGTATCCGGTCCTTCATAAGTCTCATCGGAAGACCATGGACATGAAGATCTGTGTGTCCCATGTATGGATGTCTTGTATGGAGACTTTTCCGACAGCTTCAAGTTTGATCGTATTTCTTTGATCTTTTTAAGATCGTAATGGTGAATAATACCATTATAACGATTCAGAAACTCCTTTATTGTTACCGAGTTCCTATTGCTTCTTTATTTGTGTGTATATATTTTAAGAGTCTTCTCGAATTCTTCCTTCCACAGAGTCTCGTTTTAAACTGAGCTTCAGTTTGAAGAAATAGGTGACTTTATCTTCATAACATTAGAAGCCCCACAAAGTTTATATATTCTTGCTCAGGATCACTAGCCGAGTCGATTGAGCCATGTCTGTCTGTCTGTCCGGATGTCCGGATGACCAGATGAACACACAGATCTCAGCTATTATAAGAGCTAGAGACACCAAATTTGGCATGAAGGTTTCTGTGTACCAGGCGCAGATGAAGTTTATTTCAAATGTTGGGTGCCAAGCCCACCGCCCCCGCAAATCAATAATTTAATTTTTAAACTCAATTAGTAAGCATTGTATTAAAGATAAGACTTTCTGACTTCAACATATACTTAGCTGATAGTTATATCTACTTATTCTCTAAATTGCAATCCGATCGGACAATAAACACGAAAGTTATTCAAGAAAGTATAATAAAGAATAATTTCAAATCATGTGCGTATGCATATGTGTACATATGTATTAGGAACGTAGGTCGAAGGGTATCCCACTGTCGAAAAGCAACAGTCGCGCGGCACGCGACAGTGGGATACCCTTCGACCTACGTTCCTGTGTATGCACACATATGCATATGCACATGATTTAAAATTATTCTCGATAGACGGCGCTCGCGCTTCGCGCTCGCCTTCCTCCCTTGTAAGTAAACACAAGCACTTAGTTTTATGCTCATACTTTCTTGAATAACTTTTGTGTTTATTGTCCGATCGGATTGCAATTTAGAAAATAAGTAGATATAACTATCAGCTTAGCTTATGTTAAAGTCAGAAAGTAGTATCTTTTATATAGCGCTTATAAATTGAATTCAAAAATTAAATTATTGATTTGCGGGGGCGGTGGGCTTGGCACCAAGCATTTGAAATAAACTTGATCTGCGCCGAGTATATAGGAACCTTCATTCCAAATTTGGTGTCTCTAGCGTTTATAATAGCTGAGATCTGTGTGTTCATCTGGTCAGACGGACATCCGGACATCAGGACATCCGGACATCCGGACAGACAGACGGACATGGCTCAATCGACTCGGCTAGCAAGAATATATATACTTTATGGGGTCTGTCACGCCTCCTTCTGCCTGTTACATACATTTGCACAAAGTTAGTATACCCTTTTTTGACCATTTTCAATGGTCGAAGGGTACAAATATTAATTTTATTTATTAAATTTGCAAAATGACTGTCATTGTTTTCTTCCATGTTTAAAGATGTTCTCTCTCGCAACTCTCAAAGTAGTTTAAAATTTTTTGAGCATTATTCAATGCAAATACCCCTTCCATATAATGTATTGAACAAAATGGAAACATTTCTTTTAATTTAGGAGAACCAAGTTCATGAATATCTGTTATATCATAGGTTTTTAGAAATCTTTTTAGAAACATTTTTTTTCATATCCTTTACAAATTATTTGTTTTCCGCTAGTTATTTATACCCTTCGACCATTGAAAATGGTCAAAAAAGGGTATACTAACTTTGTGCAAATGTATGTAACAGGCAGAAGGAGGCGTGGCAGACCCCATAAAGTATATATATTCTTGCTAGCCGAGTCGATTGAGCCATGTCCGTCTGTCTGTCCGGATGTCCGGATGTCCTGATGTCCGGATGTCCGTCTGACCAGATGAACACACAGATCTCAGCTATTATAAGAGCTAGAGTTACCAAATTTGGCGTGAACATTTCTGTGTAGCCGGCGCAGATCAAGTTTATTTCAAATGTTGGATGCCACGCCCACCGCCCCCGCAAATGAATAATTTAATTTTTGAACTTAATTTATAAGCGCTGTATAAAAGATACAATTTTCTGACTTTAACATATAATAAACTGAATAAAATATCTACGTTTCGTCGAAATTGTAATCCGATCGGTCAATAAACACAGAAGTTATTTAAGAAAGTATGAACATAAACCCAAGTGCCTGTGTCAGCTAACAAGGGAGTTGGGCGAGAGCGAGGCGCGAGCGCCATCTGTCGAGAATAATTTTAAAGTATGTGCATATGTATATGTGTAGGGATATAGGTCGAAGGGTATCCCACTGTTGCGTGCTGCGCGACTGTTGCTTTTCTTACTGGTTTTCTTATATGTTGTTGTGCTTCTCTATAGTAGCTCAACCTGTCATTCCAGCAAATTTTATGGTGGGTCTTAGTCATCCAAGCAGCAGTTTTTCTCAAGTGCTTATTTAGTTTAGTAAAATCATATGGGGAATGTATAATGAAATGAGAATTGAGTGTGCTAACGTTTACATTACTAAAAACCACTCCAATTTCTTTTAAAATAAATTGTCTATTGTTTCCGAGGAATCCTTGAATATCAATCGATACAATATCTTCACTCATGTTGCTGTTCTTGTCTCTATTGCTGGTGCTAATTGTTCTCGTTAATATCCGTTAAACAATGCGGTGAACTAATCCATTCAATGGGTTGTATTCAACTAACCGATCATGTAAGAGTAGACAATATAGTTGTGTACTTTCATTAGATGTTATACTAAGCTCTGCTGATACCCTAACATCAATGGGACCTGATTTTACCATTTCATTTTGATATGATAAATCTATTACAATAATCGGTGCCTTAGTTAAAAAATCATGTGGTGAAATCAATGGAGTTTCGTTTCTGTTATAGTAACTATTTTGAAACTTTGAATACATTTCATAGAGGTGTGCAAAACGATTCTTGGTAAAATTGGTACCGCTTTCCTTCCATATAATGTAGTGAACAAACCGGAAACTGGTTCCCATCCATTTCATTTAATTTAGAAGAATCAAGTTCATGAATATCTATTATATCATAGGTTTTTAGAAATCTTTATAGAAACATTTTTATACCCTTCGACCATTGAAAATGGTCAAAAAAGGGTATACTAACTTTGTGCAAATGTATGTAACAGGCAGAAGGAGGCGTGGCAGACCCCATAAAGTATATACAATATATTCTTGCTCAGGATCACTAGCCGAGTCGATTGAGCCATGTCTGTCTGTCTGGATGTCCGGATGTCCGGATGTCCTGATGTCCGGATGTCCGGATGACCAGATGAACACACAGATCTCAGCTATTAAAAGAGCTAGAGTTACCAAATTTGGCATGAACATTTCTGTGTAGCCGGCGCAGATCAAGTTTATTTCAAATGTTGGATGCCACGCCCACCGCCACCGCAAATTAATAATTTAATTTTTGAACTCAAGTTATAAGCGCTGTATAAAAGATACAAGTTTCTGACTTTAACATATAATAAACTGAATGAAATATCTACGTATTCTTGAAATTGTAATCCGATCGGTCAATAAACACAGAAGTTATTTAAGAAAGTATGAGCATAAAACCAAGTGCTTGTGTCAGCTAACAAGGGCGAGCGCCATCTGTCGAGAATAATTTCAAAGTATATTCATATGTATATGTCTACATACATAGGAACATAGGTCGAAGGGTATCCCACTGTCGCGTGCTGCGCGACTGTTGCTTTTCTTACTGGTTTAACATCATATTGTTGAATAACAAAGTAAAAGCAGGCACATGTTTCTGTATTATCATAGCAAGATTTACAGAATTCAAAATGTTCTCCAAATTGTGTCTTTATAATATTGAAATTTTCAACTTCCATGAACATTATCCTTGACTTGATAAGAAATTGTAGATCAGCTTCGGTTAATATATTTACAAAGTCAGATATTAAAATATTAATTTTATTTTGTTGGAATACCCCTATTCAACAACAAAATAACGTTTAACAACACTAATTAATATTTGACATGTATGGTCACACTTCAGATTTCCTTCTTTTTCTTATACGTTTTCTGCTGAAAGCAAGTCGTGGTGCTGGTGTTGCAGTTAAATTAAAAATATAAATAATCATAAATCACTAAAGTTTGACTTATTATTTAAAAGGACTTTTAAAAATCATAAACTACAACAGGTTATGGGCCCAGTCCATGCCATATAAACAATTAAATTGTGAAACTAAAATAAATTGTGAAATACTTCCTTTCTCAGAACTTTAGTGCCACGTGCTTTTTAAAAAAAAATATATATATTTCTGTGTATGTATGAGTGGTAAAATAAACGTAATATTAAGCCGTTCGATGGCGAGAAGTACGCGATTTGGAAATTTAGAATCAGGGCTCTTTTAGCTGAACTAGATGTGCTTAAGGTAGTTGACAGTTTAATGCCTGACGAGGTAGATGATCCCTGGAGAAAGGTTGAGCGTTGTGCAAAAAGTACTATAATATAGTACCTAAGCGACTCGTTTTTAAATTTCGCGACAAGCGATATTCCGGCGCGTCAAATTCTTGATAATTTGGACGCCATTTACGAACGAAAAAGTTTGGCGTCGCAACTGGCGCTACGAAAACGTTTGCTTTCTCTGAAGCTATCGAGTGAGATGTCACTTTTAAACCATTTCCATATCTTTGACGAACTTATTAGTGAATTGTTGGCAGCTGGTGCAAAAATAGAAGAGATGGATAAAATTTCTCATCTGTTTGATCACATTGCCTTCGTGTTACGATGGAGTCGTGACAGCGATAGAGACATTATCTGAAGAAAATTTGACATTGGCGTTTGTAAAAAATAGATTGCTAGATCAGGAAATTAAGATTAAAACTGACCACAACGATACAAGCAAGAAAGTTATGAACGCGATCGTGCACAGCAAAAATAACACTTATAAAAAAATGTTTTGTCTTAAAATCGGGGAACTAAGCAAAAGAAAACATTCAAGGGAAATTCCAAGAATAGAGTCAAATGTCACCATTGTGGCAGAGAAGGGCACATTAAAAAAGACTGTTTTTATTATAAAAGAATAATAAATGATATAAATAAAGAAAATGAAAAACAAGCTCAAACTGCAACATCACACGGCATTGCGTTCATGGTAAAAGAAGTGAATAACACCTCAGTGATGAATAACTGCGGGTTTATCCTTGATTCTGGTGCTAGCGACCATCTTATAAATGATGAGTCGCTATATACTGACAGTGTGGAGTTGATGCCTCCACTTAAGATTGCAGTGGCCAAGCAAGGCGAATTTATTTATGCCACTAGCCGTGGTATTGTCCGGCTGCGAAATGACCATGAGATTACACTGGAGGATGTACTATTTTCTAAGGAAGCTGCTGGTTATTTGATGTCCGTAAAGCGTCTCCAAGAGGCAGGAATGTCGATTGAATTTGACAAAAGCGGTGTAACCGCTGATGGGCTGATGGTTGTAAAAAATTCAGGTATGTTAAACTATGTACCTATGATACATTTTAAAGCCTATTCTATAAATGCTGAGCATAAAAATAATTTTCGTTTATGGCATGAGAGGTTTGGCCATATAAGCAATGGCAAATTATTATAAATAAAACGAAAGAATATGTTTAGCGATCAATGTCTTCTAAACAACTTAGAGTTGTCATGTGAAATTTGTGAACCCTGATTAAATGGTAAACAAGCAAGACTTCCTTTTAAACAATTGAAAGATAAGACCCATATTAAAAGGCCACTTTTTGTAGTACACTCAGATGTTTGTGGGCCAATTACTCTAGTTACCTTAAATGATAAAAATTATTTTGTGATCTTTGTTGATCAGTTTACACATTATTGTGTAACTTATTTAATTAAATACAAATCTGATGTGTTTAGCATGTTTCAAGACTTTGTAGCCAAGAGTGAAGCTCATTTTAACTTAAAGGTTGTTAATTTATACATTGACAATTGTAGAGAATACCTTTCAAATGCGATGAGGCAGTATTGTGTTAAGAAAGGAATTTCTTATCACTTAACAGTGCCACATACACCTCAGTTAAACGGTGTTTCTGAGAGAATGATAAGAACTATTACAGAAAAAGCTCGAGCCATGGTTAGTGGTGCAAAACTAGACAAAAGCTTTTGGGGTGAAGCAGTTTTAACTGCAACTTCTTTAATCAACAGAATTCCTAGCAGAGCACTTGTAGATAGTTCAAAGACCCCATATGAGATGTGGCACAATAAGAAGCCCTACTTAAAACATTTGAGAGTGTTCGGCGCAACTGTTTATGTGCATATTAAAAACAAACAAGGAAAATTTAATGATAAATCACTTAAAAGTATTTTTGTGGGGTACGAACCCAATGGTTTTAAGTTGTGGGATGCTGTAACTGAAAAATTTATTGTCGCGAGGGATGTTGTTGTCGATGAAACCAATATGGTTAATTCTAGGGCTGTTAAATTTAAAACAGTGTTCCTGAAGGACAATAAGGAAAGTGAAGATAAAAATTTTCCGAATGATAGTAGGGAAATAATACAAACAGAATTCCCGAATGAGAGTAAGGAATACGACAACACAGAATTCCTGAAAGATAGTAAGGAAAGTAATAAATATTTTGTGAATGAGAGTAAGAAAAGAAAACGCCATGATCTCCTGAATGAAAGTAAGGAATCGAGCAACCCGAATGAGAGTAGGGAAAATGAAACAGCAGAGCACTTAAAAGAAATTGGAAATGATAAGAATCCAATTAAAAATGATGGCATAGAAATTGTTAATAAAAGAAGTGAGAGATTAAAGACTAAGCCTCAGATATCCTATAATGAAGAGGATAATAGTTTAAATAAATTTGTTCTAAATGCTCACACTATATTTAACGATGTCTTTTTGGGAAGAAGCCATCAATACAGAGTTAAGTGCTCATAAAATTAACAATACTTGGACAATAACAAAAAGGCCTGAAAACAAAAATATTGTAGATAGCAGATGGGTATTTTTTGTTAAATATAATGAACTTGGAAATCCAATTAGATACAAAGCTAGATTGGTTGCACGAGGATTCACTCAAAAATACGAAGTCGACTATGAAGAGACATTTGCTCCTGTAGCTAGAATCTCAAGTTTTCGATTCATATTATCACTGGCAATACAGTATAACTTAAAAGTCCATCAAACGGATGTAAAAACAGCTTTCTTAAATGGCACGTTAAAAGAGGAAGTATATATGAGAATTCCTCAAGGTATATCGTGCAATAGTAACAATGTGTGTAAATTGAATAAGGCAATTTACGGACTCAAGCAAGCGGCTAAATGCTGGTTTGAAGTATTTGAGCAAGCATTGGAAGACTGTGAGTTTGCAAACTCTCCAGTAGATCGCTGTATATATATTTTAGACAAAGGTAACATCAATGAAAACATATATGTATTATTATATGTAGATGATGTGGTTATAGCTACAGAAGATATGACAAGAATGAATAACTTCAAAAAGTATTTAATGGAAAAGTTCAGAATGACTGACCTAAATGAAATAAAACATTTTATTAAAATTAGGATAGAAATGCATGAAGATAAAATTTTTTTAAGCCAATCTGCATATGTTAAAAGAATTCTAAGTAAATTTAACATGGAAAATTGTAATGCAGTTAGTACTCCTTTACCTAGCAAAATAAATTATGAATTACTTAATTCAGATGAAAACTGCAATGCCCAATGCCGTAACCTTATAGGATGTTTAATGTACATAATGCTTTGTACACGCCCAGATTTAATTACTGCAGTAAATATCTTGAGTAGATATAGTAGCAAAAATAACTCAGAGTTATGGCAGAACTTAAAAAGAGTTCTTAGATATTTGAAGGGCACTATCGATATGAAATTAATTTTTAAAAGAATTTGACATTCGATAATAAATTAATTGGTTTTGTGGATTCTGATTGGGGTGGTAATGAAATTGATAGAAAAAGTACATCAGGGTACTTATTCAAAATGTTTGATTTTAATCTTATTTGTTAGAACACGAAGAGACAGAACTCAGTAGCAGCCTCATCAACTGAAGCTGAGTATATGGCCCTATTTGAAGCCGTGAAAAAAAGCTCTATGGCTTAAATCTTTATTAACTAGTATTAACATTAAACTAGAAAGCTCCATTAAAATTTACGAAGACAATCAAGGCTGTATTAGCATAGCAAACAACCCCTCATGTCATAAACGAGCTAAACATATTGATATTAAATATCATTTTACAAGAGAGCAAGTTCAGAATAATGTGATTTACGTATCTTAAGTATATTTCTACAGAGAACCAACTGGCTGAGATATTTACAAAACCGTTACCTGCTGCAAGATTTGTGGAGCTACGAGACAAATTGGGTTTGCTGCAAGACGACCAATCAATTGCTCAACGATAATTTTTTTAAAATTTAATTTCTGTAAACATATTTTGTCACAATGATCTGATCGTTTTTTTCTGGGTTTCCCCGTATCCTCGCGAAGCGCGATCGCCATCTGTCGAGAATAATTTCAAAGTATATTCATATGTATATGTCTACATACATAGGAACATAGGTCGCGTGCTGCGCGACTGTTGCTTTTCTTACTGGTTTAACATCATATTGTTGAATAACAAAGTAAAAGCAGGCACATGTTTCTGTATTATCATAGCAAGATTTACAGAATTCAAAATGTTCTCCAAATTGTGTCTTTATAATATTGAAATTTTCAACTTCCATGAACATTATCCTTGACTTGATAAGAAATTGGGGTTAATATATTTACAAAGTCAGATATTAAAATATTAATTTTATTTTGTTGGAATACCCCTATTCAACAACAAAATAACGTTTAACAACACTAATTAATATTTGACATGCATGGTCACACTTTTGATTTGCTTCTTTTTCTTTTACGTTTTCTGCTAAAAGCAAGTCGTGGTGCTGGTGTTGCAGTTAAATTAAAAATATAAATAATCATAAATCACTAAAGTTTGACTTATTATTTAAAAGGACTTTTAAAAATCAT
>JAEIFQ010000645.1:0-25133 GCA_018904025.1 Zaprionus vittiger | reverse complement strand
GCAAAAAAAATTAATATAAATATTATTTTATAAATATCTATATCTTTTATTGAATTAGTTTTCTTTATTTTCACTTGTGTTGAGCAGCAGTGTCAGGCTAAGAATGGCGGGTTCGCTTACATTCACTGTTAATGTTAATGTTAATGTTAACTCGTGTCCGCATTATGTGCGAATGGCAAAAGTGCAACCCTGAATAATCGTAAGCCACTACAGTTCGGCCATCCTGACACTCAAATTGCCCTCAATTTGCCGACAATGTCAATTTACAAAATCTTATTCTAAGTACCATATCTTATTTTAGGTATAATATCTTATTCTAGGTATTCTACATCAGTGTACATTGGTTCAATTTCCAATCTTATCAGTGTTTCTTTAGGATTTTCATCAACAACCAAATCCGCAGATTCTGACACCCATTTCTTAAGTTTATTTGCCTCGAGTATTCCATTATACGGCATCTGCGTAATTTGACAACCATCAACATCACGCACTACATATCGATCATGTTGCAATACCTTGTCAACAACATATGGACCCCGATACTTTGGTTCTAATTTTTTATTTATTCCTGGGGTTGTGCTAATGTGTCTTATTGCTACGTAATCCCCTTTTTCAAAGGTTTCCGCAGGCGAATTACACTTCAAAAACTGAATCATGTTTTGCTCTTGTGACTTAACAATATTCTGCGACGCTTGTTCTCTAATTTTTTCAAAGTCACGATCAATCACACTATTCTTTCCATCTAAATGTTCAGCAAGTTCATCAATCTTATTACCACGTTGTGCTATTCCAAACAGAAGTACCGATGGTGTATTTTTAGTCGTAGTCTGAACTGTATTATTTAAAATATATTCTGTGTTCCTTATAGTTTCCGTCCAGTCTAAGTGATTTGCAATGTCGCACAATTTACCCATCATAGGCGTAAGTACACGGTTAATACGCTCTACCTGCCCATTTGCTTGTGGCGAACTAGTGGCATTAAGGATATGCTGAATATTCTTCTCTTCTAGGAACTTCTCAAATTCTTCTGAAGTAAATGAGGTTCCGCGGTCACTTATTAAACGACGAGGACGACTATAATGGTCAAAGTAATGCTGAAGGGCTACACAAGATTCTTTAGAACTCGTTGAATTCGTCGGGTACAATTTAACAAATTTCGTAAAGGCGTCAATAATAACCAGCAGGTGTTTCTTCTTTGACAGAAGGGAAGGCAGCGGACCCAAGTGATCAATATGAATCGTATCAAAAGGCACAGGTACCTTCGGGATACTGAACATGTTACGCTTGTTAGTGCGCGCTGGGGCTGAATACACTATACATTTCAAGCAGTTACGTATGAAATTATGTACTCGTGTCTTCATCAGCGGGAACCAATAATGTTTCTTAATTTCTGAGCAACATTTGTCAACCCCTAAGTGGCCGATTTTTTCATGCGTCCATCGAATCACATTATTTATCATCTCCTTAGGCACGTACATCCGCAAGTTACCAGAAGGTGATTTTTGATATACTACTTCACCACTCAGTTCATATTCATCATTGTCTGCTGTTTCTAATTGCTCTCTAAGGTCACAAATTTCTTTGTCTCTGCTTTGTGCCACCCGAAGTTGGAAGTCAATATCTAAGTCACTAACTGCTCCCACATGTTCTACCCGACTAAGTGCATCTACATGGCTCATAAGTTTCCCAGGCCGATGTTGTATTGTATAATTGAATTTCTCGAAGGATAATGCCCAACGCTCAATTTTATCTGATCCATTTTCATTGGCCAAAGTTCGTGCTAATGCATCACAATCAGTTATAATCTTAAAGGGTCTGCGATCTAAATAAGTACGGAAGCGCCGAAGAGCGTAATAGACAGCAAGCGTCTCCAGTTCATAACTATGTAACCTCTTCTCAGTGTCTGCAGTTGATTTCGAAAAATAAGCTACTGGGTGGAATTTGGAATCATTTTGTTTCTGCATAAGTACAGCACCAAATCCGCGTGCACTCGCATCACAATGTAATTCAGTCTCTCGCTCTGGATCAAAAATTGCTAATACTGGAGCTTGTATAAGACTCTTTCGTAAAGTAAGGAAGGCCTCATGGCACTCATTAGAGAAGTCAAACGATTTGTCACCCCTTAACAACTGAGTTAACGGAAATGCTATCTTCGAAAACGACGGTACAAATCGGCGGAAGAATGAGAACAATCCAAGACAGGATTCCAATTGTTTTCGGTTCAAAGGGACCGGGTATCTCTGTATAGCCTCAATGTGTCGGTCACTGGGACATATACCCCTTGCACTTGCTTTAAAACCTAAATATTCCAACTCGGTTTGCGCAAATTTACATTTTTTAAGATTCAACTCAAGTCCGAATGATCGTAAGCGTTTAATGGCTTCCAGAATAGTTTTTATATGACTCGGAAGGTCAGGTGAAGCTATTAAAATATCATCCATATACACCACTACAAGTCTAGCTTCAATCAAGTCTCGTAATACTTTATTTACAAATCGCTGAAATACAGCAGGCCCATTCTTCAGTCCATAAGGTATGCGTAAGTATTCATATTGTCCGTCAGGTGTAACAAAGGCAGTAAGTTTAACCGAATCTTCATGCATCTTTATCTGATTAAAACCGCTCTTAAGATCCATCAATGTAAAATATTTTTTGTTTCCTAAGTGTTCTAAACAGTCATCAGTTAAGGGCATCGGGTGGTTATCACGCAAAGTGATTTTGTTCAAAGGTCTATAGTCTACGCATTTACGCATTTCCCCTGACTTCTTACGTACTGGCGCAATAGCGGAAGCATAAGGCGAGGTACTAGGTCTTATAATATTTCTCTTCAATAAATCATTTATTATTTCTCGAACTTCAATTCTTTCTTGGTACGACAGGCGTCGGGGTCGTCGGTAAATAGGAATTGTATTTGTCGTTTCTATTTTCATACAGTAATCGTCAGGATAAGGCGCAAGTGGCGTATTGTAATAAGCTTCACTAATAGATGACAGAAGTACGTTATATTGATCGGCAGGGAGAGCAGTGTTAATGTTAAACAACTCCTCAGTTTCTGAAGTGACATCAATTGCACATAACCCATTAAAATAATTATCAACATTTCCGATCGGCGGCGCAGAAGTCCGGCTATCAATTGCAAGACCGCATTTATCCGGAATACTCTCGGCAGGCATGTCAGATTTGCTTAAATGGTTGTCAAGGGACCGAAGTATGCCAAGGTTTACTAACTTACATCTAAACATGTTACTTATTTTCCCTGGTTTGTTAAAATGCAACAATTCTTTTTTAATATAACGCTTTTTTACGCTAACCAATTTAATATCTGCTTTTTCAAGTAAGTCTCTACCAATGATCAGAGGTACAAAAATAGATTCATCAGGGACTACAATAAACTTATGTATTATAATCTTATCATTAAGTTTAATGCTGCAGGACACTTCACCGAAGGACATCAAACGTTTCTTTCCTATTCCACAATACTGTGTCTTTGTTAATGGCCTATTGCCGAAATTGGTTACGCAAGCTCGGCGCACAAAACTTCTAGGGCTACCGGAGTCAAACAGAGATAAAGTATTAACAAACTTGGCATACCTCGGGTCATAATTAAAAGAAACACTCACCGATTGGAATGGGCAACACGGAGTCACCACTTCAGCACTATCAACATAAGCTGCGCTGCGGCTAGCAGGCATACCCAACTTTGGACGGTGTGGACAGTTCTTATACACGTGAGACAGCTCACCACATCGGAAGCAAGAGCCATCAGGACGTCTGGGCTTCGGGCAAGCACTTTGGTAATGTCCATAACCAGAGCAATTGAAGCAACGGACCAAGGCATCAGGACTGGCAGCAGTAGACATCGTAACGGTTGCTGGAGCCGGCAACACAGTAGTAGACCGGGCCGCAGAAGCCCTAGCAGCAGGCATCTTAGTAGTAGCAGCCACCAGTGTTCGAGGATGCACACGCTCATAACGAACAAGCAGGCGTTTTAATTCACGCATTGTCCTGGCCGTAAACAAGATGAATCTCTCTCTAGATTGGTCTCCGATGCCTTCAATGATGATGTCAATAAGTTCACTCTCAGCTACGCGACCACGCGCCGCGATTTCCTGCATCTCCAGAACATATCGGTGCACCGTCTCGTCGGGTCTCAAACGTCTGGCACGTAGTTGAAGAAAGACTTCATCCGTAGAATATTGGCGGCTAAATTCCTCCACCAATGCCTCGCGCAGCAATTCATATGAATGGGCAGAAACCGTACGCACAAACAGCTTTGCTGTTCCACTCAACATACGCCGCATTCCCACGAAGCGTGCTCGGTCGTCAAATTGCAAGATACTGAAGGCATCCTCTAAGTCCTCAATCCACTTCAACACGTCGTAACTGTCATCAGCCGTGAACATTGGCACCATTGACTCGATGAGGTTAATGTCCATTCTAAGTGGCGGTACATCCTGTCCCGTTCGGCGAGGTGACGCACGTAATTCCTCTACTTCCTGCTGAAGTAGCAGCAGTTCTCTCTCCTGACGCAATTGAATAATTTGTGCTTCCACATTAATTGTTCCAGCAGTAGTCAAAGCACTGGCAGCAGTCCCGTTGTTCTCTGGCACCAACTGTACAGGCCTCGAAATAATTTCATCAACAGCAGACATCGGTCGACTAACGGCTTGGGTATCCGTTATAACGGCACATGGCGCCGCTAAATTTGTCGCACCATTTTCGCTTACGGCGTCTTCAGCAGTGCCATCTAACGGCGTCTGTCCGCCATTTTCATCGTCCAGCTCTTGTTCAGCAGTCTCCCTCGCAGCAGCAGGCAGCAAATTGTACAACTCACGTATCTGGGCCACAGTCGCAGTTGCTGGCACATCCATATTGTGTGCGCGCAGCAGGCACAGCATTGAGTTCTTGGTTGGACGCATCTTCGTATCCCACTTCTGAGTTTTAAACGCCGAAGTTTCAGAATTAGTTTTCTTTATTTTCACTTGTGTTGGGGCAGGGGTGTAAGGCTAAGGATGGCGGGTTCGCTTACATTCACTGTTAATGTTAATGTTAATGTTAACTCGTGTCCGCATTATGTGCGAGTGGCAAAAAAGCAACCCCGAAAAAAATCAAAACCCTCTACAGAAGAATAATAATTATCGAGACAATTATTATACTCAGCGTGAAATTCTGAGAAAAATACGCAATATAATTTATTTACAAATAATAAATTATATTGAAAAAAAAAATAAAAATTTTTTTTTTTTTAGGAGATTTTTTCTAAAAAAGGGGGAAAATATATTCGAAAATTTTGCAATGTTGGCGCTTTGTAATACACAACACAGCCTGCACAATGTAAAAAGAAGATAAAGGACTAATAAGTGACTTTAAAAGTCACGGTTGCCCACTAAGTGTTATTTTAATATTTAAGCTAGTGCAGCCCTGGAACGATAACACTGAGTGAATAGAAAAAGTGGCGGTCGGTCGATTGTGATCGAACTGCGGTCACTCAGGCAATCTGCGATCACTACTGACAAATGTAAACAAAGAAATTATAAAATATAATATATATAAAGTTTAGCAATAAGTTAAATGTTTGTAAATACGAATATGTGTGTTAATTTAAGAATTTTAAATTAAGAATATATGTGTTAATATAAGTATTTGTGTGTGTAGTGCCGGTGCAGCCGAAATATTGCTGCCGGTAAAAATAACAAGGTGGTGTTAGATTTGGTGTTAGATTTGGAGGTACAATTGCCACTTGAGGTGCGGACCTTGGCAATGTACTAATGGGCAACGTAAGTATGTAATGTGTATATATATTACACATATATTAACATACAATTTAAAGTTAGTATGGAAAGTGTATGTACCTTTGTTCGTTGGAAAATGGTAAGAGAAGGTACATACATATATGTGGCAGAGGTTTGTAAATAGAATTAGACGGATAAACTGTGTGTAATTTATGATTCGTATTTCCGTACATATATATGTATGGAAAACTTTCGAAGGTGGCAGTCGTCTATAAGTAAGTATGTGCTTACTAATGCAGCAACATACATATGTACATACAGAGATGCCAGTGGCGCAAATTGCGAGGTTAGGAGAATGAAAAAATCTTTCTTTTCACCAAGGAACAATTACACACAGTCCTCTGCCGCACAAGATAGGTAAAAAATTTAGTACTTATCTGGGGGATCCTGACGAGATGCCGATGATCTGGTGGTTCGAGCGGAGGTAGGGGATGAAAATCCAGCGACGTGGTGTCCAACTATGTATATAAATCCGGCTCGAAGGACCAATGACTGTGGTGGCGGCAAGAAGTTCTTCCTTCCTTCTGGGGGGATCGTAGGTGGGGGCGAAACTGCTGTGGAAAACTTGACCGACGCGAAAACAATTCGAAAATAAAGACAATTCGGGGCGCGTGGTTTACTTCACAGTGTATATTTTTCAACTAACTTCCTATGTACATGTTACATATTTTGCTTAAGCCTAACTTAACATAATCTGGATAAAAGAGTGCGAGAGCCCTTGGTGACTTCTCGCACTGTTTACGCCGAAATGCTGCCTACTTCTCGGCGGCTACGTTTCGACGTAAACAATTATAAAACTAAAAAATAAAAATCAAATTGAAATTGCTCATAAACCGAGATCATTTTTATAATATATTGGTAAATATATATGATACACTGCAATACCTACCAGTTTATATAAATATATATATGTTTATGAATTCACTTGTTTAGACAATGTTTAAGACTTATTAGCGACCTAAGTTTAAGGGCAAAATATATAAAATACACAAGAACCTCCTCATCAGACACATTTGCAGTGGATCAACTCGTAAAAACTTCAACTTGTCGCTACATGCTTCGAAAAGCCGATATATTATCTAGCTCATTTTATAAGCAATTTCAATTTGATTTTTATTTCTGATTTTTGTAATAAAAATCAATTCATTACTTTTACTTTTTCATTATACCCTTCGACCATTGAAAATGGTCAAAAAAGGGTATACTAACTTTGTGCAAATGTATGTAACAGGCAGAAGGAGGCGTTGGAGACCCCATAAAGTATATATATTCTTGCTCAGGATCACAAGTCGAGTCGATTGAGCCATGTCCCTCTGTCCGTCTGTCTGTGTGAACGCACTGATCGCAGCTATTATAAAAGCTAGAGTTACCAAATTTGGCAGGAAGACTCCTGTGTTCTATAAGCTGATCAAGTTTATTTCAAATGTTAGGTGCCACGCCCACCGCCCCCGCAAATCAATAATTTAATTTTTGAACTGAATTTGTAAGCGCTCTATAAAAGATACAACTTTCTGACTTTAACATATACCAAGCTTATTAAAATATCTACGTATTCTCGAAATTTCAATCCGATCAGACAATAAACACAGAAGTTATATAAGAAAGTATGTGCATAAAACCAAGTGCTTGTATCAGCTAACAAGGAAGGCGGGCGAGCGCAAAGCGCGAGAGTTAACAGTGGGTCCTAGGGGGGAGCTGGGAGTTTTAATAGTCCTTAAGTCGTCGATGGTGAGTTGTATATCAGAGACGTCAGAGTCTTGAGGTTTGTCGATGGTAAGTTTTAATATTGGAGTTTAAAATGAAATGCGACTGGGCTGTTTCGAATGTAAAACCAGAGTGAAGTTTATTGTTTCGGAGAAGTCTCCTCTAGCTCTGTCTTCGTCTTGTATATAAGTACATAAGTTCTTAATGTAAACATAATCATAATTTTCATGCCGCCTCAGCGTTCGGCTAGCAGCCGGGTCCCTTGGCGACAATGTTGTTGTGCAACTTTGTGCGCTATGTCAGCATTTGACCGGATGCGGTGCAATGCAGTGCTCCAGTTGTTCGTCTTCCCGGCTCGGTGTCCGATAGTGCTAGAGGCGTGGGGGTTTAGGGGGTGGGTTGGTAACTCCTCCCTCCCCAGTTCGAAGCGACGGCCATAACGAGGGTATTGATGGTGCGTAGATTGGCAAGTGGCGGTCCTCGTGGATGTGGTGAACATGATTCGCACGTCGTAGAAACCATAACATGATTGTTAATACGGTTGCTAAGCCGATCAGGGTGTAGAGGCTCCAGGTGTGGTGTAACGTGTTGTAATGGGCCGCTACAACTTTGTTCAATGTCTCAGTCGCTTCCAGATGTAGTTTCTCCAGGCTTAATACCATAACGGTGGTATTCCTAGTGACCTTTCCCATCGGGGGAAGGACGAGATCCAGCTGTTCTGATGATGTGTCAATCGTGCTATCGTAGTTGATGCCATTAATGCGTAATGTTTCATTGGCGTAATTTATTATAGCTGACCCATTAATTATGAGGTCGGAGCCGTTCGCCAAAGAAATTGTAAGGTTGTTAACGTTGAACGCAAAAATGTAGCCTCGCTCTGCTTCAAAAACGTCGGTGATAGGGCCAGTTTCTCGAACGTTGCAGGAACTATTTTCGCCATTTAGGAGGTGTGCCACACATGTGTTATTAAGTAGTGCGTCAGTATAAAGGTCTTCGTCGCACAAGAATACATCGTCCAGTTTGGGGCATTTGTGAGTTATATGATATGATTGATTATAAACATTATAGGCTAAGTAGTCCGGGGTTATTACAAAGTATGAATTATTTAAAGGTAGTGGTACTAATCTAACAAGGTTGTATATAGGTTGTTTAAAAATTGGGACTTTAATGCTAAAAATTATCTTTTGTTCGATGCTTAGCGTATTCATTTTTAGGAAATCATATATGTTTTGTTCGGTTTTAATTGTAATGTTTTGTACTTCTAGTATTTTCTTTAATTTGCTTATTTCTTGTTGATTTAAGATGAATTTGGGGATTACATTTACTTTTGCTAGGATCATGCTTTCTGTTATGTCACTTAGATGATTAAGGATTAATTCTATATTGTAATTAATTCTGTTTAGGTATTGTATTTTTTCTAAGAGGGTATCGTGTAAGTTTAGTTGCTTGTAAATTGTGTTTTGGGAACTTTCGAAAAATTTTTTTATCAAAATTTGTTCATTGTTAATATGATCGGTTATATTTTCGAATCGAATGAGGACTTCATTATTGAATATTTCTTGTCTTTCTAGGTTAACGTTGGCAACCCTAGCGTCCTCTTTTATGTTATTCAATTGTTCGCTTATTTCCTTAGCATCATTTGCATCCATGTTACCAGTGACAACTTTAACCAAACTACGAGTACCCAGCCCATTAATCAGCCCACGTTTATTTCTTTTATATGGGGTGAGAGCGTTTAGTTTTAATTGGGCTTGAGTTAGCTTAGCTTTAAGCACTGCAACGGAGTCTGCTAGGGTGATGTCTGGGTGGAATGTATTTATTGTAAGGTGAAACTGTTCTAAACATCGACTATAGTCTTGTAAGTCGATAACGTGATTGATTATTTTATATCTTTCAATTAAGAGAGCTTGTCCTAATTCTATCTTAGCTATTGGGGTGTTGTTATTTAGGTTGTGAACAGAGATAGCCTGAATTGACCCAAGGGTGAACCTGAAATGGTAAGTTAAAGGGGCGTGGCGTCAGTTATTAGTAGTATTAGGTAGGTTATTACTTTTCTAATTTTTTTTTTAAAACTATCTTTCGAATTTTAGATTTGTGTAATTTCTGGTTCCTGGTTGTTATTAGTGTACGGCCTTTGTCATGTTTGACCTTATGAATTGAGAACCTAGGTGTAGTCTTATTACGTCTATTTTCTTTCCTGAGGACTAACGTGTCAGGTTGTAGGTCTATAGGGTCTGATCGGTTTTCATTTAGTATTAGAGTTCTCCTGGCTACGTCGTTTGTTAGTTTTTCTGTTATGAGAGGGTACAATTTTTCGCGGAATTCGTTTAATTTGGTCAGGTAATCATGTTCGTTATTGAATTTGATTGCTTGGTTAAATATGTGGGTTCGTCCGTTAAATAGTTCAAAGGGGGTGTGTTTAGTCGCGGAATGAATGGCGTTATTGTACGTAATTAAGGTTTCGGACATTATTTCGTCATGTTCTTCTTTAAGTTTTTGTTGTTTTCTAGTGTCAAGTATTATTCTATAAATCTCAGTTAATGTTGAGTGAAGCCGTTCAACAGGAGAGTTACTGGACGATTGTTGAAAAGATGTAACGTGTAGGTCAATATTGAATTGAATACAAAACTTGTTAAACATGTCGCTAGCGAATTCTGCTCCCTGATCATAGATTAATTTTTTAGGAATACCAAATTTGGAAATAAAATGTTTTAATGCTTTAACTACGTTAATGCAATTCCTATTAGCTATAGGATATGCTGCCGCAAACTTTGAGAATTTATCGATAATGGTAAGGTTGTAATTTGCGTTAATGGTATAGATGTCTATATGCAGAATGTCCAACGGTTTGGAAGGTTGCTCAGGCATTTGGTAGGTGATTTTTTGCGGCTGTCTATCATATTTAAGTTTTAAACAAGTTTCACATTTCTTAATTAATTGGGTTATTCTCTCTTTCATATGTGGGAAGAACTGTTGCCGTTTTATATGCAAATACGTCTCATCGATCCCTCGATGGTTACTATTACAATGGTAGTCGGTTATAAACTTGTCTATCTCCGTGTTGTCAGTTATCTCGGGGAGGAAGGTCAAACATCTAATAAGTTTAAATGTACCGTTGGTAGGAAAGTAGGTTTGGTAGGCTTGTTCCACCATTTGGAAAACGTGGTCGGGGGCTAATGCCGCACATGTCTTGTTTGGTTTTAACGACTGCCTAAGGATATTTACTACGTCGTCGTAATGAAAATCAGGTTTGCACAACTCTCTTCTAAGCTTGTGTTTAAACGGGGTTAGTGTGGTATGTTTTATGTCTGGGGTTACCTTGAACAGGAGTTGAATATTGAAATCGTTAAGAGGTTTTTCCGAAATGGGACAGAAAGTTTAGGGGGTCAGTAGCGCTTCATTATGATTGATAGAGGCCTCTGGTCGGCTGAGAGCATCAGCGATTACGTTTTGAGAGCCCTTCTTATAGACGACTTCGAAGTCGTACTCCTGAAGTTGTAGTCTCCACCGAATTCTTTTAGAATTTGGTTGTTTAAAGTTCATCAGCCAGGTTAGTGGTTTGTGGTCAGTGACTATGGTGAATCTTTTGCCGAAGAGGTAGGGCCTGAAATATTGTACTGCCACTATGATAGCTAGCATTTCCTTCTCGATTGTGGAATAATTAGTTTCCGCAGTTGATAGGGTTCTGCTAGCAAAATATACAGGTTTGTCACTGTGTACGGGACCTTGAGATAGGACAGCTCCTATCGCGAAATTGCTCGCGTCCGTGGTTAGTGTAAAAGGTTTCGAGAAGTCCGGGTATTGGAGAATCGGGTCATTAGAGAGTAAGACTTTACAGGATTCGAAGGCATCCTTAAATTCGTCATCTATTATGATCGATTTATTGTGGCCCTTAAGTTTTTTCGTCATAGGTTGGGTGAGTCTCGCAAAATCTTTGATGAACTTCCTATAGTATCCTAACAGGCCAAGGAAAGATTTAATTGTCTTTTTACTATGGGGACATGGGAAATTTTTAATGGCTTCGATCTTGTTTGGATTTGGCTTGACGCCGTCTTGAGAAACGATGTGGCCAAGGAACTCTGTTTCCTGTCTGAGGAAATTGGTCTTAGTTAGTTGGACCTTGAAGTTGGCAGACCTGAGTCTTCCAAAAATAGTTCTTAAGTGTATGAGATGTTCCTGGAGGGAAGTCGAGAAAATTATTATGTCGTCCAAATAGACTAGGCAAATGGTTCCAACAAGATCCCCAAAGATATTGTCCATCACTCTCTGGAAGGTGGCTGGGGCATTTTTGAGACCAAACGGCATTCTGATGAACTCGTAATGGCCTCCCTCTACTGTAAATGCAGTTTTGGGAATGTCATCCGAATTCATCTCTATCTGATGAAAACCACTTGCCAGATCAAGTGTAGAAAAGTATTTAGCCTTGCCCAATCTATCTAAAATATCCGCAATGTTAGGTATGGGATATCTATCGGATATAGTTTTCTCATTGAGTTTCCTATAATCGATAACGAGTCGCCATTTCTGTTCTCCCGAAGGAGTAGTCTTTTGGGAACGACCCATACGGGTGCGCTCCACGGAGAGTAGCTAGACTTAATGATGTCTTGATCTAGCATTGACTCAATTTGTTTTTTGACTTCCTCTTTATGAATATAAGGATACCTGTAAGATTTTGTGTGAATGGGGGTGTCGTCCGTAGTCTTAATCGTGTGTGTAATCTTGTTAGTAAAGGTAAGTGGGTTGTCTTCGTTATAGAAGATGTCTAAATACTTTTGCAGAGTGAAAGTAAACCTTGCTTCTCTTCAGAGGAGAGGTGTTCGACATAGAGGGCTTGTAAAGATGTTGTAGAGTCTTGGGGTTGTGGGGTGTCTGAAGTGATATTGAAAAGTTCAATACTGTCGGCTGTAGAGTATGGCATGCTTTCTATCGGTTTTTCGAGGTACAACAACTGATCTATCTCGCTATGGTTTGTGATAACAAAATTAGCAGTATTATTTTTAGAGTTATAAATACCGTCTGATATTATTAGGTCTTTGTTTAATATAATTGAGTTGATATAAAAGTCACCTTGTTTGGTTTCTACTGGTAGTGGCAAAACGGTTTTTGTATATCCAGAGATGTTAAATATGTTAGAAGTTAAGTTGTTATGGGTGCATAAAGGTATAGTGGTATTTGGGGTTTTTAGCTTTAGCTTAGGTAGATCTATTTCTGTTTTTAAGTGGGATAATAAGTCTATTCCTATCAAGCCGTCAAAATAGGAGTGAAATTTGAAAGGAAGGAGGGTCATTACGCCTGTGATTTGAAATTCGGGTGGAAATGGTATAGATACGTGTTGGTAGATTGTAAAATTATTTAGGGCCGTTTTAAGTGTTATAGGCGTCTGTAAGGTCACGCAGTTTTGAGAATCAACGTATTTTGGGTCGATAAAGCAGTGTGTAGAGCCTGTGTCAATCAGGAATTTTAGGGGTTCTGTATGGGATAGTTTGATTTTAATGAAAGGTAGAGAAGGACTGTGCGTGGCCGGACTTATGTACCCTGTTGGCTTCCCGAGGCAGGTTGCTGAAAATTCGGGTTGGGTTGAGGGTTCTCCTCTATATTGTTCAGACTATTCGGCGATGATCGGAAAGGGTTTGATGTATTGGCTTGGTTATCGTTATTGCCGGATTGGGGTGTACGATTGTACGAATTAGATGGTCTATTCTGGTTGGAGTTGGAGTTGGAGTACGGTCCTGTGCGGTCATTTCGTCCGCCGCGGTTGTTATTGTTGTTATTATTTCGGTGATTCCTACCATCTGATTCATTGGGTCTCTGCTCTGTTCTATTAGACCGATTGTGTTGTGCTCTATATAAGGTCTGCTCTATTTGGCATTGTTCGTATGCCTGTTCGAGAGTAGAAGGGGACTTTAACCTGACGAAAGTCTTGAGAGGTTCTCTCAAGCCTGTGATAAAAGCATTGAGACAAACCTCGTTGTAGACAACTTTCTTGGCATCTATAACGGTGTTGTTGTGCTCACTGTTCTTAAGTATAGAGAAGAGTTGACTTCTCACCTTTGATATACCAAAGAACAGTTGGCCTAAAGACTGGTTGTCAGAAAATGTGCTAAGCTCGCTTAACAAGTTGGCCTCACTTTTCTTACTCGAGTAGAGGCGGATGAGATTGCTTTTTATCTCGTCCCAAACCAAGGTAGTATTTGCGAGCTCCAATCTTCGTCAGCTCTATCAATAATTTTATTCCTAATGGTCCTCGGAGTAAGCAGGCCATATGGCGTTTGATCCGCTCCCCTGATGAGCATCAGAATTTCTTCTACGCTAGTGATAAATCTATCTAGTTGACGGGGTGTACCATCAAAAGTTGGCAAATGCTCAACGAATGCCATAATATCTTTAGGTTTGAATGTAGTTGATATTACTGAGCTAAATCCACTGATAGTGGGTGCTAAGGAAGGTGGGGTGGGACGGGCAGAATCATTTCCTGAGTCCATTGTAGGTTTTTGGCGAGGGGTTGCTCTGGGTTCTTCCGAAATCGGAGGAAGAGGGCTAGAACGTTTAGTAGGGTGAGGAAGCTTGCTAGTAGTTGGTGGAGGCCCGACAACTGAACGTGTAGTTTTCCTAAGGTTGTAAACGAACTTTTTTGACATTAAATTTTAAGTTATTTAGTATATCGTGTATGATCGGGAACAATGAACAAGTTTCTAACTCAAGAAAGTGTGTGGGTGTGCCTATAGTGTATCTTTAAGTGTACTTTTAAATGTAAAGGGGTGTACTCCTTCTTATGTGTGGTTGTGTATATGGTATTTCGTGTGTATTTACTTAGTTGTATGTGTGTTTGTATGTAGTGTATTCTTAAATGTAGATTGTGTACTTATTTAGGTATATTTTAAAAGTAAAGGGTGTATTCCTTCTTATGTGTGGTTGTGTATACGGTATTTCGTGGTTATTTTCTTAGTTGTATGTGTGTTTGTTTGTGCGTCCTCGAATTATTATTTTTTTTTCTCAAGCTCTGTAATGTGATTGGTATTAGTACTTGTTTATTATACAGAATTTCATATATGAAAAGGAACCAAGTTTACGTATATGTCGACTTCTTTGATACATTGTTTTATTTAATTTGTATATATGAATGCAACAACACTTTGCAAGAGAGCGAAGGCGGAATAGCTTGACGATACTCAAGTGGTTACTCCTTACTTTAGCTCCCCTTACAAGAGTGCACAACCATACGTGCAGCACTGTTGTTGGTGTGGTACACAAGATGAGACTCATTTAGTTTGTAATATGATATTTGTTTACATTTTGGCGGTGTGCGTTTGAATGTATAAGTGTGTTGAAGGGCTTTGTTGATTCATTTGCTTAGGCTAAAGTGGCATGGTGATCAGCGTTTGATTCCACACCACCATAGCTATATTGTATGAAGTTGTATATAAGTAAATGTGATGGAGTGTTTCGGGTGCGTGTGTCTTCAACGTTAGCATGGTGATCATCGTTTGATTCCATACCAACGTGGCAGTACAGCACAAGAGCGTATTGTAATATACTTGACATTGTATGCTTGAGTACATGTGTATATAAGGAGATTTTGACGACTCATTTGTTTATACTATAGTGGTATGATGATCAGCGTTTGATTCCACACCACCATAGCTATATTGTATGGCGCTGTATATAAGCGAATGTGGTGTCGAATTTCAAGTGCATGTGTATTCGACGTTGGCATGATGATCAGCGTTTGATTCCATACCAACGCGGCAGTACAGCACAAGAGCGTATTGCAATATACCTGACATTGTATGCTTGAGTACATATGTATATAGGGAGGCTTTGACGACTAGTTTGTATCTGATAATGTATGAACATACTGATGACGTGATGATCAGCGTTTGATTCCACGTCACCATGGTAGTATTTTACACTTGTATTTGTCGAATGGAAATTTCGATGTATCTGATAGTGTATGAACGTATCGATGACGTGATGATCAGCGTTTGATTCCACGTCACCATGGTAGTATTTTATACTTGTATTTGTCGAATGGAAATTTCGATGTATCTGATAGTGTATGTACGTATCGATGACGTGATGATCAGCGTTTGATTCCACGTCACCATGGTAGTATTTTATACTTGTATTTGTCAAATGAAAATTTCGATGTATCTGATAGTGTATGAACGTATCGATGACGTGATGATCAGCGTTTGATTCCACGTCACCATGGTAGTATTTTATACTTGTATTTGTCAAATGAAAATTTCGATGTATCTGATAGTGTATGAACGTATCGATGACGTGATGATCAGCGTTTGATTCCACGTCATCGCGATGAGTTAGAGTTTAAGTCTGCATGTATTTTTTGAGTTTCATTTAGTGTATCACTTTGTTTTATAAGAATTCACTTGCAATTATTTTCTGTCGACACATAAGATAACCCGTTTCTTTTCTCACATTTTTCTCTACTTACAGGTAAGTGATAACAATAAGGTAGGCCATCCTACCGGCTGCGCCAGTTATCAGTGGGTCCTAGGGGGGAGCTGGGAGTTGTTAAGAGTCCTTAAGTCGTCGATGGTGAGTTGTATATCAGAGACGTCAGAGTCTTGAGGTTTGTCGATGGTGAGTTTTAATATTGGAGTTCAAAATGAAATGCGACTGGGCTGTTTCGGATGTAAAACCAGAGTGAAGTTTATTGTTTCGGAGAAGTCTCCCCTAGCTCTCTGTCTTCGTCTTGTATATAAGTACATAAGTTCTTAATGTAAACATAATCATAATTTTCATGCCGCCTCAGCGTTCGGCTAGCAGCCGGGTCCCTTGGCGACAATGTTGTTGTGCAACTTTGTGCGCTATGTCAGCATTTGACCGGATGCGGTGCAATGCAGTGCTCCAGTTGTTCGTCTTCCCGGTTCGGTGTCCGATAGTGCTAGAGGCGTGGGGTTTTAGGGGGTGGGTTGGTAACTCGAGCGCCATCTGTCGGCAATAATTTAAAAGCATGCGCATTTGTATATGTGTATGAATTTAACAAATTAAACTACACCGGAACATAGGTCGAAGGGTATCCCACTGTCGCGTGCAGCGCGACTGTGGTTTTTTTCTATTTTTTTATTTTAAAAATCAAATATAAAAGTTAAAAATTGATTTTCATTTTTAAAAATCAAATATAAAAATTGAAAAACAATTTTTAAATTAAAAATTGGAAAAAAAAGTTAACGCGGATTTTGTGTTTGCCGATAAAAACTAGCACGGTACAATTTTTCCCACATTTTTAAGAGACTTTTAAGAGATTTTATTTTTTAAATCTCATAATTATTATTTAGGGTCCCTGGTTCCGAGTTCTTAGCCTCTATTATTATCCTGATTATTTTTTGTGTACTATATTTTCTAAAAAAATAGTTACATTTGCTTTTTTCTCTCAAATTTTTCGAATCCAAGGTACCTTGACTGTTTCTGTCACACACACGGCTAAGGGCTAAACAAGTTATTATTTTCATCATAGTCTATTAGAAAATCAACCGAAAATCATTAGAAAAAGTTAAGAAAAATTATATTTCCTTTCGTACTTTTGTATTTGATATTTAAACATTTTTCCCATTATTAATATGGATAAAGTACTGGTAACTAAGGTTTTAGTTCTCGATACAAATCCGGCCAGCTTCGCCTCTCCATACAAGTTCAAGGTGGAATACACATGCTACGAGCATTTGGAGCATAAAATAGAGTTCAAGGTTGTGTATGTTGGTTGCTCTTTGGTCGACGAATATAACCAGGATTTTTTTCCAGTTTGGAGCTTTTGTTTGTTGTATCTTTTCAGTACCGAAAACTAACAACAAGTTAACAAATCCTAAGTGTAAATACTAATTACCAGTACATAAAAGCGGCCCTAAAAAAAAAATTACTGCTGGGTTGGCAAGTCGTTTCGACGTCGGCTGCTTAGCCTTGTTGGACTCTTCGCGAGCTGGTTAGGATGCGTTGATAGCTTGCTAAGGTACTTTTCCTTTTTTTCCGCAGTTTCGTCTTTTATAGGTGGCACGTTTAGATCTTTGTGAATGTTGGCGTTTCGAACATACCACGGTGCCCCGGTGATAGTTCTCAATATCTTCGTCTGGGCTCTCTGAACGATGTCGATGTTGCTGTTGCTGGCATTTCCCCATAGCTGGCAGCCGTAAGTCCAGATTGGTTTTAGCACTGAGTTGTAGAGCAGCACCTTGAAGTCCAGACTGAGTGGTGAGCGGGATTTGATAAGCCAATGAAGGCTGTTGGCCTTCAGTATTAAGTGAGTTCTCTTGGCTTCAATGTGTCGGCGCCAAGTTAGTCTTCTATCGAGGTGTACTCCCAGATACGTCACTTCGTTTGTTGTTGGAAGTGCGACGTTGTTCAGCGTGAGCGGTGGGCAATCTTGCCTATTAAGGGTGAAAGTTACTTGCTTGCATTTTTGTTCGTTTACTTTTCCACGCCAGTCGGATAACCCCTTTTCCACGTCGACCAGGTAGATGGCTAGCTGAGATGATGCTTTGATTGGGCATCTGGAGCGGCTGAGAATAGCTGTGTCATCCGCAAATGTTGAAACTGTCAGGTAGCTGCTTGTAGGGATGTCTGCTGTGAATAGGACGTATAGTGTTTGGCCTAGTACGCTGCCTTGTGGGACACTGGCTTCAATACTGTGTTCGTCGGATATCGCAGTGTTGCACCGCACTACAAACTTCCTGTTGTAGAGGTACGGCTCTAGCAGTTTATGAGTGTTGTTTGGAAGCGTTGTTTTGATTTTGTACATCAGACCGTCCAGCCAAACTCTGTCGAATGCCTGCGAAACATCTAGAAATATCGCAGAGCAGTATTCCCGTTTTTCAAATGCGTTTCGTATTTCTGATGTTATACGGTTAACTTGCTCAATAGTTCCGTGTTTTTCACGAAAGCCAAATTGGTGTGCTGGTATTGTGTTGTGCGTGTTCAGGAATGGAGTAATAGTCAGACAGTAGGCATTTTCGAAAAGTTTCGATAAGCATAGAAGGCTTAAGGGTCTGTACGACGATGGAACAGTGTGATCTTTTCCCGGCTTTGGTATCATTATTATTATTGACTTTTTCCATCTTCCTGGAAAGTAGCCAAGTTTGTTGATGGCATTGAAGAGCTGGGTAATGCTGCAGAATTCGGTTGGAAGACTTTTTGTAGATGAGTGGCAAATGTGCTGGCTCTATTTTTGTCGCTACGGGCCCAACCACCTGTGTGGTTTCTAATAGGGACCACTAGTACTGTGGGTGAGCCAAGAGTTGGGTGAGCTTTCCACAGTGAGTTTTTTGTACTGGATGTTGATCATTTTTCAATATAAGTACGTTGGGCGAGCTCTTCTTGATTTAAAGCTTTTGTAAGTTTGCGTGTGGGGTCTTTTAACTTTTGTTTTGCCGACGGTGATCTGGAGGACTGCCATTCTCGCCGTAGGCGCCGTTTTTCGAGAACAAGTTGTTCGATTTGCAGGTTGGTCTTTTTGTGATTTGTAATTTTGCTTACTGTTTGCGGCGTTGAGCAGCGAGCTGCAGCAACGATGATTGACTTCAGTGAGTTAACAAAACTATCAATGTCAGCTTCAGCTTCAAGAGGTGGGGTTAAGCTCAATGTGTGAGCTTATGTATTTTTTGTATTTGAGCCAGTTGGTTTTTTCTGAAGTCAACTTATAAGAGTGGTTTGCTGGTTCTGGGTGTCGGAGCAGATTTATTAGGAGGGGCGAGTGGTCAGATGATAGGTCTGAGAGGCACTCGGCGCTTATCAAATTACGGGGAATGTTTTTGGTGACTGCGAAATCAATTAGATCAGGTAGTTTTTTGGGGTCAGTAGGCCAGTATGTAGGTGTGCCAGGAGAAACGTGGTCGAGCTTGTTGTTTGCTTTTATAATGGCGTTGTAGAGCTGTTTTCCTTTTGGATTCACGAGTCGAGACCCCCAGTGTGTGTGCTTGGCATTATAGTCCCCAGCTGCTATAAAATGTTCTCCAAGTGAGTTGAAGAATTCCATAAATTGGTCTTCAGATAAAGTGAAACGAGGTGGGCAGTAAACAGCGGCTAAAGTAAGCTGGTTACCATTATCCAAATGAATTTTTAATGATGTTGCTTGTAGATAGTTTTTGGCAGTCTCAATATGACAGTGGTGCTTGAGACGGCTTCTTATCAAAATCCCGGTCCCGCCGTGGGCCTTACCATCAGGGTGATTGGTTCCGTAGAAAATATATCCTCTTGTGTTGAAGTTATATTTGTTTGTGAGGTGTGTTTCCGAAAGTAGCATTACGTCGATGTGCTTTTCGAGTAGGAATTGAGCTAGCTCAAGTTTGTGCTGTGAAACGCCGTTGGCGTTCCACGTAGAGATTCTTAGCGAGGCCATGAAGATGATTATTTTGATTGTTGTGATACAAGCAATTGTATCAACATGTTTTGATTACGCATTAGATCTTGCATGGTTGTCCGCATAAACGCCATAAACTCCGCCATGCTCTGCTGCAAGGTAAGTATCATTGCTTCGAAATTGTTTTGTTGTTGTTCCATTGGCTTTTTGTCTTGTACCGAATTGAAGTCCACATATTTGGCTTGTGAACATGGCGCATTGGAGGCTGGGGGCTCTAGACCTGATCTTAGAGCGCTTGCATATGACGCGTTTTTGGTAACGAATCCTGTACCAAGTGAGGATCTGGGTGCGGTACGGAAGAAAACTTCTGGGTTGATTTTGGAGGATATTTTTGTGATCGGTGCGTTTTGTGAGCGTACAGAGGCTACGCGCTGGTTAATGCGGCTTTTGAGATCTTTGTATACTGGGCAGCCTCTGTAGTTGGCAGTGTGATTGCCTCCGCAGTTGCCACACCTTTTTCCGCTTGGGTCTTCTTTGGATGCACTGCAGCTGGCTTTGTCGTGGAGCTCGCCACAGAATACGCACACTGGGCGCAGCTTACAGTAAGACTTTGTATGGCCGTATTCTTGGCAGTTCATACATTGTACCAGATTGTTACGTTTGTGAGGTTCTTCTACGGTGATTCTACGATGTAGTAAAAATTGGAGTTTGTAGATTGGATGCACATCGTTTCTTTTCGGCATCTTTGCTTCTGGTGCAAGTTCCACCTTGAAGAGTGGTTGCGGCTGTCTATTTTTGTTTAAGATGTTGAAGACTGATTTTGCGGTAAATCCTTTATCCTGTAGCGCCAGCTTTATTTCGTCTGGTGTTACATCAGGCTCTATGCCCTTTAGTACGACTTGCAGACCCTTGCAGCTTTTTAGCTGGTATGTGTAATAGCTTTTTTCTCCTTCGTCCAAATACTCTGTTAAGGCTCTAAAGTGTTGTTCAGACTTGGTCTGAACTTTAGTTTCATGAATGTTGCCCCTAACTAAGGGAATTATGTGGAAATTTGCTTCACCTATGAGCTTTATTACATTGTTTACAAATGTACTTGAGCTTTTCTCACGAACAAATATTGGTGGTGGCTTTGGCTTTGGCTTATTTTTGTCGCTTCCATCAGCTTCAACGGGCAGGTCTTCAATAGTGTCAGCCAAAATGTCAAATCTGTTGGCATTGTTCGGTACTTCGCCTAAAGTTGTGTTGGCGTTGGCGCGTGTGATTTTTGGTTTGTTTACATTTTTTTGGGGGCTTAGCTTTCGTTTTATTTGGATGTAGCGATCCATTCCAGTCTGTATGGCCGGCTTTGCGTTTTCGTTTTTGTTTGTTGCAGTTTGTTTTGCTGTCTGCGCAGCTTTCGTTGTATTTGTATGTGATGAGCGGGCAGTCGGCATCGGTGTTGTTTTAGTTATTGAGGTTGTCGCGACAATTGAAGAGTTTGTGCTTGCTGTTACAGCTAAGTTCTGTTCTCTTTGCTTGGTGTAAGCAGATTTTGTTGGTAAGGGAGACGAAGAGCAAGCTCGTTCTTTGACGTTCGCTGTAAGCAGGTGTTCGTTTGGCGGGTTGGGAGTTGCCGATCGCGGGCGGTCGGATTGCGTCGACCCGATAGATAGTAGCGACGGCGACGGGGAGCAAGAGCGTTCGCTGTCGCGTGTTAAGAGAGAAAGATCAGCTGTCGGGTTGGGGGTGATTGACCGCTCGCCGTTCGATTCCGCAGAGACGACGGAAAAGTAAGCGTTGTTGCGTTGCAAAGAGAGCCGTCGCTCATCTTGCTGACGTTGACGCTGCGCGCGAGCTTCGTTTTCACTCATTGTTTTTGGTTAGTTTATTTATATTTGTAATTAGTTAATTGTTGATTAGTAACTTATTGATTTGTTAGAAAATCTATATGTGCAGGCATTGCACTGAGCGTCTTTTCGCTTATGATTTTGTGTTAGGTTCACTTCACTGTTTTGATATTTAGAATTGTTTAACTGGAGCACTGTTAAAAACACGTCCGCTTGCGATGAGGTGCAATTTTTTTTTGGTTTTTTTATTTTTTTTATTTTTTTTGGATGTTTTTGTTTTGAATTTTAGGTTTTTTGCCTTCTTCCCATTTTATATTTATTGAATAATCTATCTGACTTTTCTTGCTTTTATTTATTTTTTTTTTTTTTTCTCTTTTTGTTCTTTTTTCTTTTTTTTCCTTATATATCTTGAAAATGAAAATCTTGAAAAATTGATGCGTCATATTGACACTCGGAAACCCACTTTGCACGGTCTGTAATTAACTGGGACGATGAATGAAAACTTAAAGTTTGTTGTATTTGACAAGCCAAATTTTCAAGATTTCGTTTTGGACACTTATTTTGAAGCTGCAGTCTGCCACAACGCGAGCGACGCGGGGAAGCTACAGGAGAAAGGAGGAGCTGCTTCTTTTCAGACAAAACAAACGGGAGTCGGAATGACGCAAGTGTTAGGAAATCAAGATGTTTCAAAGCATTATGGACTATCGTCCATATTATTTAAATTTTCATTGCAAAAATAAAATCTTTTTTTTATACATTTCTAAAAATAATTTAATGCATTCAAAGATTTTACCTAAAGATTTTACTTCGTCATGTCGCAAAAGAGTCAGAGCCGATGGCTTGTTTGCGGAGTTGGTTAAGGCCGGTGGTAATAAGCTGATTGGAGTCATGCAGCGTCCTTTGTCCAGTACTAAACAAGAGTGAACATGCGATTTGTACCAATTAACGGGAAATTAACAGATCCTTGCATAACGCTAAATCCTAGATCCCAATAAGTTTTCAGACAAGATCGTGTGACCCTTTTAATCTGGAAGCGGAATGCTGAAATACATCGTAATGGCACTATTTTTTATAAAAGTCACCAGCTCTTTGCATACGCCGGTGTTACCGACATTATTGGATGTTGCAAATGAGATGTTACTGCTGAATTTTCCGCAATCGAAATAGAATCTGCAAAACTAGGTTCGGATGTACCTATGTGTCGATAAAAACTAAGCAAGGTTTCTAGTTTAGTTCTCTATCTTGGCTGACTTGCGTTCTAAGTTAAGTTCCTCAAGTTATATAGTTTAACGGTTATGGTTATAGTAGTAACGGTTATGCTTTTTATTAAAAAAATTTTAAAATAGGAGTTATAAACTAATTTTTTAATTTAAAAATCGTTTTTAATTATTATATTTGATTTTTAAAAATAAAAATCAATTTATAACTTTTATTTTTGATTTTTTAAATAAAAATCAAAAATAGAAGTAAAATGAATTCATTTTTATTATAAAAATAAGAAATAAAAATCAAATTGAAATTGCTCATAACCCGAGATCATTTTTACAATATATTGGTAAATATCTATGATCTACACTGCAATACCTACCAGTTTATATAAATATATATATGTGTGGGAGCATTGGTAGCATTATTTGAATTTAGTACAGCAACATGAATATTGTATGTGTCAAAATTGTAATAAAGAAGAATAGAGAAAACAGAACAACCGTCATTGCTGTCTTGTGTTCTTTATATCACCGAGAGTCAGTGAGAGGAGTAACTGTAAATTCTCTCACTGAGTGAGACCCGTGCCTACGTGTTTGGCGTTTTGCCTCTTCCGTTGTTTCGTCCTGTGTACATCACTCGAAGAAGTGCGTGAGCAAGACTGGACTGGCTATTTGCTGTGTGTGCGAATGAGCAGGATGGCAAGTGTGTCATGAGCAAGCTGCGCAATAGATTTTGGCGACGAGCGAGCGTGCATGAAAAGAGAGAAGGCAGTCTTGATAGAATATTCGTGGTACACAGACGATATTATTCCAAAACGGCTACAAGTGGAACGATGGCGCCAACGAACGGAACGGGGCCCGCTGCTCGAGGTGCTAAGAACACTGAAGCAACTGACGCTTCGACATCAGAAGTGGGATTCGACCCTCCTAACTCTGAGTTGCGCCAAATTTTGGAGCAACAAAATAGAAATTTTATGGAGTTGCTGCGAACAATGCCGGCTAACGCAGCGCCTCGTGAGCCAAAGACGGTTTTTTTGCCAAAATACAATCCCGAAGCTGCTGGCGCCGATCCATGTGCTTGGAGTATTACGGCCGACATGATTTTTATTGAAAACCTCACTTGAGGGTAGTGCACCTCGATTGCTCTCAGCAAAGCTTTGGAGGGCAGTGCATCGCAATGGCTTTCCCAGATCTGTTTTCCTGGCATGACTTGGGTTGAATTCAAGCAACTATTTACGCAAAAGATTTGTCGGCGTAGAAACAGCTGCAGCAACACTTCAAGCTGCTAGGGGGGGCCCAAGGGTTGGAGAGTGCATGTCGTCGTATACAAGCCGACTCGAAATCACTACGCTAATGACGAAAATGAGAAATATGGAGCGCGAGGAATTGTTGGTGTCAGTTGTACCCGCGCATACTGCGCAACTGGACAGCAGACTGAAAAAGCTTGTGTGCACCACAGACATCCAAGTCACGTAGCGAATTGCAGCAACAGTTGCAGGTATGCGAAATCGTGCAGCGTCAAGAGACTTCAAAGGCAGACACAACTTTGGGACCAGAAGGAAGAAGCAGAAATTTTCAAACATCATTTGCCATTATTGGGAAGGTCAGGGCACAAAATCGCAGACTGCGGCCAGAAGAAAAAATCGGGAATCACAATCATCGGGAAGCGGGCATGCTGGAGGCGTTGGTATGAAGCCAAAAAGAGCAAAAAGTCGAACGTAATATGCTATAAGTGTGGACAGGCTGGACACATTTCTACTAGATGCCCTTTGATTGGACAAAGCACTGAAAGGAGAGTTAACTTATGTTCGGTAATGGAACCAAAAAGGTGTGCTCGTTCATTCTGGTGAGTTCGTTGATTTTTGCTTTGAATCCGGAGCCGAGTGTTCACTCATTAAGGAAAGCGCTGCTGGAAAATTCTCTGGAAAAAGACTTCATAATGTAGTAATACTTAAGGGTATTGGAAACGATTCTCTGTATGTAGCTCTGCGCAAATTTTGACCAATGTTACCATTAATGACTTTATCCTGGAAATGTTATTTCATGTCATTATGGACAAATACTTAAAACACGATATCATGATAGGCAGGGAGATTTTAAGTCAAGGTTTCGGAGTGACGATTGAGTCGAATGAATTCTGCATTTATAAAGTAAAACTGATTAATGTTGTAACTGAACCCAAAACATATGAAGATTGTATTAACGAAAATGTAGAGTTGAATGAAGCTGACAAGAGCCGTTTAATAAAACGTCTTGAAACCATACATGGAACACTTTATCTCAGGAGTTC